>CM035135.1:22214009-22508597 GCA_020205605.1 Panax ginseng
ACACAACTTAACACATCTTGTAACAACCTGATATTTTCTATACAAATAAATCATAAATTTTGTGAATAAATTTTTATTATTATTTATTAAAATAAATATGGGAAAATATGTGTCAAGGTAATATATATATATATATATATATATATATATATATATATGTGTGTGTGTGTGTGTGTGTGTGTGTGTGTGTGTGTGTGTGTGTGTGTGTGTGTGTGATAAATAAAATATATTTATTACATGAGTATTTACAAAATGATTTTATTTTAGAAATATTGATCATTATAAATTATATTTTATAATAATTAATTGTATTGTAAAAATATTTTTATTAATTATTTTCCATGAAATATAATTATATATTATTTAAATAATATATGAAATGATTTTTAGAATAATTATAATAATTATTTTATTATATGAATTTTGTTCGATTATTAAGTTAATTATTTTAACTTAATAATGATATGTATGACAGATAAATCAGATATGGAATCCAAACCCTAATTTTGGATTTTGATCAAAGCATGTGAATAATAATATAATATTAATTATATTTTGATTTTTCAGTGTTATACATATGTACTGTATGAATGTGAACTGTTAATGATTGATCAATTACGGTACAATATTTGAAAACCCTAATTTTACTGTGGGAAGCCCTAATTTGAAACTCAATTGAGAGTTTAAGACTATTATATAACTCTGTTATATGATTTTAGGGTTAATTAGGTCAACCCTAATTAACTTTTAGATATATTAATTTCTAGGAACCCTAATGATTGCATTATAAGCCCGATTTGCTATATTTAGCAAAGTTAATTATAATTAGTAATATTAAACCCTAATGTGCATGTATAATTAGAACCCTAACTTAATTAGGAGACCATAATTACAAATTTTAGAAATTAATTTTATTTTATATTAAACCCTAAATGAAAGTCTAGATATTTATTTTGTGTTAAACCTTAGGGTCAAACCCTATGGGTCAAACCCTAAGGGTTTGCTAGTTAATCAATGTGCCATAAACATCTCAAGCTAAATGACCATTATACCCTTTTTGTGCATTAATGAAGCTAATATGTTGGTTTTGACAATAGGTGTAGTTGGTGACCTAATCCAACAACCCCATGTAGTTGAAATTGACAACAATTAACCTCTAGATCAACTATTCATGCATCCAAGACTTCTATAAATAGATTGAGAGAGAGAAGCTTGCATTTGCTAGCAATTTTTAGCTCAAACACTCAAGCCTTTTCTCTCAACCCAAACCAATGAAAATCTATAGTAGTCCAGTCCCAAAACATAGCCCCACGTTTTTCATAACCAAAATAGAAGCCAGAAATCAGAAATTGATCAAATAAGATATAAACCCTAGCTTTGATTTCTGTCCATAAATCAGTTGTTAGATGTTAGTTTTTATTGTTAAAATATGTTAGTTATAGTCTATTTTGATGATCTGGGTTGGTATTATACAGATCCATATCATCTAAGTCTTCAAATTTGAGTTTTAAGAAAATTTGGGAAAATTTTTCTTGAGGTCTAACAACGAATGTCAGACCCTATAAATCCTTACATGTTATGTGTTTTTGTTGTTTTTAAGTTGATATTAGTAGCTTGTAATATTGTCATTAGTCTACAAAACGAATCAATGCCATTTGATGTCTAGATTTGTTGTTATTAACGGTTAAAGGTCGTTGACCGGCATTGACCGGGCTATTTCTGGGTAAACCCAGTAAGCCTTTTTCAGACTCTGACAAGCTTTGCATCATCCAGATATGTTAAGTTGTTAGTGTTTTGATGTTGTTGTTATAACTAACTTGTAGCCTGGTATATTTACTATATATTTGTGGCTTTAGATACCATAAATCATCAATTTATAGAATGTAGTGGACGGTTAAACCTGACCATCCGATCATGGTCTGCATTTCTGGGGATTTCTAGAACACATAAAGAACAGTTTTCTGACATAGGTTGACCAACTTAGATCTTTTGACTGTGATGTTGATATACTGATATAATGTTATAGAAATGTTCCTTGTCATGTATACTAGAGATTTGGACCTTTAAATTACATGAATGATGAATAGAACACTTAGATTACCGGGCATGAAAGTGGCTAGTCGAAGTTCTGGGTTTCTGGAGAAACCCAGAAAATGTCTGACATGTATTTCTGCAGCTTAGATCTTGCATTCTTTCAGCTTATATATGTATAATTGCTATTACTTGTTGGGCACTTAAATTCTCATCCTTGCTTAATTTAAATGTTTTTAGCTAAGTTCGAACAATCTGAAGGCTCCATTAAGAACAAGGGAAAGGGGAAAGTTGCTGAGTGAATGCAGTACTATTTTATGTAATATTTTGAGATTATGATGATATCTAATTATCTGATATCAGGTAATGAATGTTTAAAGGTCTCGTACCTGGGGATTAGACTCTGATGTATAAATTAAGTTTAATATTTATACTATTGTTATTATTATTAGTATTATTGCGCTCATAGAAATGGTATCGTGAAGCACCGAGTTCGGGTTTCAAGTACCCAGATTTTGGGGCTTTACACATCTTACAATCATAACTGACTTTTGTACTATAGTCTATCAGTAATGCTAGGATTTTGTATTGTGTTACTATAACTGATCTACAAATTAACATTACACACATATCAGGCATATTTATATTACTGAAATATAAATAATATTATATTATTATTCTCATTCCTTATTCAAAATCCAGACTTAAGGTTTTGAATTCATATCTGACATAACCTTCATACATACCATCATTAATTAAGTCAAAATAATTAACCTAACCAATATAATAAATTACATATCATAAGAATCCTAATAATCATATCATATATAACATAATCATATTTTCATGGAAAATAAATAATAAATATTTTTATTACAAAATTATTTTATTATAATAATATAATCTATAATGATCAATAAGTCTAAAAAGAAATTATTTACATCTAATAAATAAATTTATTTATCACATAGATACATATATATACTTTACTTTGCAAATGTTTTCACCTTTATATATATAAAAAAAATTAAATGCCAAAATTTCTTAATGAAAATATTGGGTTATTACATAATCAACAGTCATTGAATCACAAATAAACATTAATACAGTTAAAATATCTAAGTCCAGATCAATTTTTGAAATATTTCGGCGTACCGACGACTTTATCGGGTAATAATCGAGTCTAAAACTCTATATCGAAGTTCAATATCTATTTAGACTATTTAAATAACAGTCATATCATTTTTAAATGACTTACAATAATTTTTAAACAATAATTATAATTTATTCTAATTTTTCAAACACCGGAATCATTATAAAATAATTTAAATATCAAATAATTCTATTATCATTAATATTAAACTATTAATGAACCCATTGCAAAAATATTAAAGTTATTTATAATAACTTAGAATATTTTAAAAGTATTAATATTACCCTTAAATAATTTTTAAAACATTTAAAATCATTTTTAAATAATTACCATTAATATTAAAATATTAATGTATTATTTATCAAATATTAAAAGTCATTAATTATAACTTAAAATATTTTTAATTCATTAATATCCTTTTAAATGATTTTTAAATAAATAAAACCATTTTAAAACTATTTATTTAATATAATTATTACATAAATTTAATGTTATTAATATTAAATTAATATCATTAATATTAAATTATTAATGAAATTATCCTTTAAATATTAAAAGTTATATTTTATAACTTCAAATATTTTTAAGCACCTTAATTTCATTTAAAATGATTTTTATAATATTAAAATTCTTTTTAAACTAATTTATTTAATATAATTATTAAATAACTTTAATATCATTAATATTAAAATATTAATATTTTTCATGATTTAAATATCAAAAGTTATATTTTATAACTTAAAATATTTTTATAACCTTTAAATAATTTATATGATTTTTAAATCATTAATTATATTTTTCATCATTTATTTAATGCATTTATTAAATAATTTAATTATCGTTAATATTAATTTATTAATAAAATTTCATTATAAAATATTAAAAGTTATAGAAAATAACTTAAAATATTTTCTTATAACATAATATAATTTGAAATGATTTTTCAAGTAAAAAATCATTTTAAATATTTATGTAATATAATAATTAAATAAATTAAATACCTTTAATATTCCAAAAATATTAAATATTTATGAAATATATTAAAAATAATTAAAAACTAATTTTCGGACTTTAAAATAATTTTTAATCATTTATTTTGTATTTTTCATTATTAAACACTATTTAATACTAATTATTTAATAAAAATAATTAATTTTGTTAATAATTGTCGCTAAAGGGCCCTACAGCGACGAAACTATCACTATAGGTGTTCTTGACCATGTCAGAACATTCAAACCCTGTTAGCATGGTGGTATGTTTGACCGGATTAATTTCCATGTATATAATGTTTCTGGGCTATCTGTTAATCACAACTTGTACAATTAATGCAACACTACATGATACATCAACAATAATGATCATATATTACATAACAAAGGAGATCTGGGCTCACAAAATAGCTGTCAGAGCTGTTCTTCATTTCGGGGTTTGCCCAGAAATGAAGAACAGTACAACTGGCCTACTTTTGGCTTCCATAACTTGCAATACATATGATGTTTTTGTGATTCAATGTGACGCCTCCAAAATAGGTATACAACACCCATTTTGAGTCGCCAAATACATGGTATAGAAACAACTACAACTTTATTAATACAATTGTCGTGCAAAATATGACAACACATAAACTGTGAGTTAAAATACAAATATTGTCATCTAGACAATATCCACACCCAAATAAGTCCTCATCACAATTATTGATACATCATTTTATAAAATAGTGAGGACTACTATAACAACTGCCTTGGAACATCACTCCACACCCCGACTACTTCCCGCTATATTCTCGCTTCCTGAGAAGAAAAATGGAACAAAAAGGAAAACAGGTGAGCTCAACTAGCCTAGTAAAGAATATTATGACTAAGATAATATAGAACAAATTATCGTTAGTCCTCAACAGGGAAAAATCGATAGAATACAATGAGACAACAAGTTTTAAATCAATATTCGCCTTGTGAAATAACAATTCATTAGAAGAGTTACGTAGAGAATGAAATCTACTTTCTTCTATGAATTTAAAAGTCTATCATCAATATTTTATCCCTGTAACATCAATCAATATACATCTTGAGTCAAATATTCATCTTTGCACTATAGGCCAAAGATATTCATCAGTTGGTCATGTTCATCTTAACACCTATTCATCTTTTCACTACGAGCCAAAGATATTCATCAGAAAATTATTCATCTTTGCACTACAGGCCAAAGATATTCAGTTATATCATCATTTAAGACTGAGGATGATGAAAAATATTTTAAAGAAAACGAATCAAGTGAAACAAAAAAACAAATATTACGGATTCGTACTTCGGTTTATCCATGTTCAAAAATACTCCATAATAAACTATTGTGGAGCAAAATTCAAAAATGAAGTTTAAAACATGGATACAATCAAAGCTAGTAATCTTAATAAACAACTTAGACGAAGAAAAGAAAATTAGAATTTTTCCGTGAATAGTGTCGTATACGTGAATAGTGCCGTATACGTGAATAGTAACCCCGACACAGAAAGATAAGAATTTCACAAGAAAAATCTTACCAATATTTTGGCATAATGATATTGAAAGAAATAATATCATTTTTTTAAAAAATAACATCCCTTACCTTGAAAGAATAGTACTTCTGGCTGGAATATCACATATAACGCTGAAGGAACTTGCACCGTATAGCAACATTCAAAGTATCAAAATACTCACAAGAATATGCTCGATAATATAGAGAGAGAAGATTTCAGTTTCTGGTGTGATTTTCAATTCTAACCTAAGCACTATTTATAAGAAAATGCTTAGAACACCAAAGCAGAAATTTTAATAAAATAATATATTTATAAAAAATAAATTTCACCCACCTCTTGACAAACTGATTTCAACATGTTTATATCACATGTGGGGCCCACACAATTGCAAAAAACATTTTTATTAAAAAAAAATTAAAACTTCAAAAATTAATTATTCCAGAACATCAATAATTCATAATAAATAGCCTTTTTATCAGAATAATTTGAATCTTATGTCCATTACATAGGAAATCCAATTCTCTACAACTTTGTAAGTTTAAGTTTTTCCAAATTCCAAACAGAAATTGACCGAAATCCAAATATGGACGATTTTACAGGCTATAATCAAATTTCAGTAAAAAAATGGGACCCACTGACATGTTTAACATGTTTTAAACATTTTTTGTAACAAAAATACTCTTCCTCCTCATATATTCATATATCACAAATTCATTGTAAAAATATCACCATTATTATATTATTAAAATATAATAATATATTTAAATGAATTATTTTATCAGAAAAGATAAAATATCAATTTTCAACAATTGTCACATTAAAAATTTTCTCCATCTATATCCACATAAAATGAATATTTTTCTTATCATATAAATCAATAATTAATTATTCACAAATAATATTACGAATCACAATCTCGATGACCAAGCCGTTCATGGGAAAGAGGGACTTTCCAATAAGGATTTCTCCTTCTTGGCCAGCAAGCAATTAGGTGACCAAACCTCTCATTAGAGCGAACTTTCTAGACATTGCCAATAATGCTATCTAATAATATTATTCAAATAATATGAATTATTGATCCGATAATGGAAAATCTTGTAGTGACAATTATTGAAACAACAATAATATAAAAAATATCAACGTAGAAATTATTGAATCAATAAAATAAAATATTGAGCGAAGAATTACTCGTAAACAATTATTGAGTAGTGCCTTCTTACGTCATTTAATCAATAATTGGTGTAATACCGTGTAATCTACGTGTTTTAACCACTGAGGTATTCCAACAGTATTAACGGTAACAACTACGTCGTTATTTATAAACAACTTATACTTGTCATTTTCTTCATCCAATCGCTTTCCGTTATGGGGCCCACACAAGGCTGCGTCGTCGTACGAATATTCCTCGACAGCAAAAATATTCCACGATCAATCGAATATTCCCCAACAACAACGGATAATTTATAACCACTTGCTTATTTAAAATATTTGTGCATTTTACCCATAACTAACCACATTAATTAAATCAACCCTTACTATTTTAAAATAATAAATGAAGGAAATTCAATTTCATTTATAATAAGTTGGGGTCTTACAACCTCCTCTCCTTATGAAATTTTTTCCTCGAAATTTACATACGTACCTGGCATTTCGAAAAGGTGAGGATACCTCGCTTTCATTTCCGTTTCCAACTCCCAGGTCATTTCCTCAATAGCATGGTTCCTCCACAAAATATTAACTTGTGGTATGACCTTTGTGCGTAGGACATGCTCTTTCCTATCCAAGATCTTTACAAGTACCTCCTCATACGTTAAGTCTTCGGCTATCTCGTCCGGTTCTAACTCAATAATGTAGTTTGGGTCTTTCACATATTTATGAAGCACAGATATGTGAAAAACATTATGAACACGAGACATACTTGGAGGTAACGTGAGTCTATAGACCACATTTCCTACTCGGTCAAGAATCTGAAATGGACCAATAAATCGTGGATTGAGCTTTCCTCATTTCCCAAATCTTGTAAATCCCTTCCATGGAGCAACACGCAACAATACATGATCCCCAATACTAAATTCCACGTCCTTTCTATAAAGATCCGCATAACTCTTTTGTCGATCCTGTGCCGTTTGTATACGTTGTCGAAACATTTGGATCTTTTCCGTAGTCATACGTACCAACTTTGGTCCCAACAATGTCGCTTCACCCACCTCATCCCAACATACTGGAGAGCGACACTTTCTTCCATATAATGCTTCAAATGGAGCCACACCTATACTTGCCTGATAACTGTTGTTGTAAGAAAATTCCACCAATGGTAAATACTTATCCCAACTCCCTTTGAAGTCTAGGACACAGAGTCTTAATAGATCTTCAAGAGTTTGAATAGTCCTCTCTGATTTTCCGTCCGTTTGAGGATGGTATGCCGAACTAAATCATAAATCCATGCCTATAGCTTTTTGCAAGCTAACCCAAAATCGTGAAGTAAATCTTGTGTCACGATCCAAAACTATGGATACTAGCATGCCATGCAATCTCACAATCACATTTATATACATACGAGCAAGACGTTCAAGGGAATAAGTCTCCTGTATCGGCAAGAAATGAGAAGACTTGGTTAATCTATCAACAATAACCCAAATAGCATCTATGCCTTGAGAAACCGTGGGAAGACCCGTAACGAAATCCATGGTAATGTGTTCCCACTTCCATTTCAGAATCTCGAGTGGTTGCAATGGACCGTTAGGCACTTTATGATCCGCCTTTACACGTTGACAAGTTAAACACCTCGAGATAAACTTTGTAATCTCTCTCTTTATATTGTTCCACCAAAATGTATGTCGAAGATCACGATACATTTTGGTACTTCCAGGATGGATTGCAAACGGTGTATTGTGTGCCTCCATCATGATCTTGTATTTCAAATCAGAGTCGTTAGGAACACAAAGTCTAGAGTGGACTCGAAGTATTCCTTCTTTATCGATTCTTGCTTCTGGAATAGCACCTTCTTGTACTTTCTTCTTCATACGCATCAGCTCCGGGTCTGTGGCTTGAGCAAATTTAACTTTTTTGATTAAAGTCGGTTCTATGCGTATACTTGACATCATCGCATGGGTCCCCAGAGTCTTAAATTCTATCTTCATCTTTTGTAAATCACACAAAATGGGCCTTTGTGTTGACAACATCGCACTCGTTCCCGCACATGATCTTCTACTCAACGCGTCAGCTACCACGTTCGCTTTTCCAAGATGGTATTGAATGGTGTGGTCATAATCTTTCAACAGATCGAGCCAACATCGTTGCCGCATTTTGAGTTCCTTTTGGGTGAAGAAATATTTGAGGCTTTTATGGTTTGAATATATCTCCACTTTTTCCCCATATAGATAGTGCCTCTAGATTTTTAGCGCGAAAACGACTGCTGCCAACTCTATATCGAGAGTAAGATAATTCCTCTCATACTCTTTAAGTTGTCACGAGGCATAGGCTATGAGTTTCCCATGTTGCATGAGAACATATCCTAACCCTTTTCCTGAAGCATCACTGTAGATAACAAATCCATCCGAACCAGATGGTATTGTCAGAACAAGTGCCGAAATGAGTCTCCTTATGAGCTCTTGAAAACTCTTTTCCCATTCCTTGATCCATACGAATTTTGTATCCTTCCAAGTTAATTGAGTTAACGTAGTAGCGATTCGAGAAAACCCTTATACGAATCTCCGATAATAACCATCTAAGCCTAGAAAGCTACGTACTTCGGTCACCATCTTTGATAAGTAGGTTTTATACCTACTTATCCGGTATCTATTACTTGAGTTATTTGCTTAATCTCGTGTTTCTTAGTTACTTTTCATGCATTTTGTTTCCATTTTTGTAGATTATATGTTTGGAAGCTGAGTGAGCAACTATTGGTACGAAAAATGCAGGGAAAAGCAATTCCGGATATCATTCGGGCCTTCATGTTCATTTTATGTGTATTTCATGTTCTTGGCGTGGAACTTGGACTATGTTGTAGAAATTTTTCTTGACTTTCCGTAACGTCTTGTATCATTCCAATTGGAAGTTCGGATGCGAGAGTATGGCCTTTCTATCAACAAAGACAAAGCTAAGAGTTGTATTGTTTGTCATTACACAGCAGTAGCTACTTCCAGTGCAATTTCGACCTTTATCTATTCGTTAATTATCAAAACTCAAAAGAATGAAAGTTGTAGATCTCGTCGATAGCTTCGATTTGATAGGTGGCGAGCCCAATAACTCCTCCTGGATTAGAAGTCATGGCAGTTTTAGCAGAAGATGTTGCAACAGATTTACAGAAGGTACCCATGCCGGGGCTTAGGGTCCTGGGCGGTTTAGCAGCAGGTAGGAAAGTCGGGGCTTGCTATTACAAAGGAAAGACCCAATCTGGGGCTTGGGTAAGGGAATAGAAGGGTCTCCTAGTTGGTTTCTAATGCTACAAACGTGGAGCTTAAGTGATGGTGATAATTTGGGACTCATATTGGCATGGAATTGTAATCAGAATACATGTTGAAGTATATAATTAACAATAAGCAATGGGATTGAAGACACACAAGGCAAATTACGAAGATTAATCTCAGTTTTTCTAAACAAGCGTTTGAGGAGTATTTCAAGGAGATTTTTGAGACGATTGCGATTCTAGGCTACGTGAAGGGTGTTTTTCAATATTCTTCGTCTTAGACTATTATTTGTAATTGAAAGAATGATTTCCATGATTTATTCAGTGTTTATTTCGGTTATTATGAACTAATTCACTTTTTAGGCTTATGATGGATCTTTGAGTGAATCGATGCTTTTGTAAACTTTGATTTCTAATTTACTAAGCTATTTCTAGTTTATCTATATTGATTTGTGCTTGAATCTATGAATTGCCTGATCTACAATTCTTTGTGGATTTGTATGGAATCGAGAGAAGATATGCAAATCTAGACCTAGTTGATATAGCACGTGTTCATGAATTTTGTGAATAGCTTAATCTTGATGAATGTTAAGGTAGAGATATGCTTGGCATCGCATGTAATTGAATAGAGAACTTATTCTTAAACCTTCGTTAATTGTAATTCACATATAGATATAGTGAGCTAGTTGATTAAGGTATTTAACGTGTTTCTATCTTAATTGTGGATTTACGTTAATACGGTATTAGTGCATCGAGAGGTGGTTAATACTACGTTCGTGTTATTGATTAATAAACTGGGATAGTGAATTGAATTGGAATAAAGGTGTTAAAATCAGAGAATTAGGTAGCCGATCACTTGTCTAGGCTGGAAAACCAAGGAAAATTAAAAGAGGACAAGTGTGAAATCAATGAATCATTCCCAGATGAACAACTGTTTGGAATAAATGCAGAATTTCCTTGGTATGGGATTATACGAATTATCTTATGAGCAACGTTGTTCCACCTGATCTCACAAGATAACAGAAAAAGAAGTTTATTCATGACGTAAAATGGTACATGTGGGACGAACCGTATTTGTTTAAGCAGTGCGCCGACAAAATGATTAGAAGGAGTGTGCCCTACAATAAAGTGAAGAACATTCTGCATGAGTGTCACTGATCTGTGTATGACGGACATTATGGGAGTGAGAGGACAACATCAAAGGTATTGCAATCTAGGTTTTATTGGCCTACATTATTCAAGGACGCCCACCATTTTGTTAAAACATGTGATAGATGTCAAAGGGTGGGCAACATTTCAAAACGGAATGAGATGCCTCTACAAACGATTCTTGAAGTTGATATTTTTGATGTATGGGGCATTGATTTCATGGGGCTATTCCCTTCATCTATAAACAATCAGTATATTCTACTTGCAGTGGACTACGTATCAAAGTGGGTTGAAGCTGCAGCATTACCATCAAACGATGCCAAGGTGGTCCTCAAATTCCTACAAAAGAACATTTTCACAAGGTTTGGCACGCCAAGAGCAATTATCAGTGATGAAGGCAGTCACTTTTGCAACAAGTCATTCACAAATCTATTGGCAAAGTATGAGGTCAATCATAAGGTAGCTACAACATATCATCCCCAAACAAATGGACAACCTGAGGTCTCGAACAGGGAAGTAAAGAGAATCTTGGAAAAAGTGGTGAACCCGAATCGAAAGGATTGGTCGCTCAGGTTGGATGATTCATTATGGGCCTATCGGACTGCGTATAAAACACCGATCGGGATGTCACCATATCAACTACTGTACGGAAAGGCTTGTCACTTACCGGTCGATTTACATCATAAGGCTAACTGGGCGATTCAGAAATTGAACTTCGATCAAGCAGCGGTGGGTGAAAAGAGACTACTTCAGCTTAATGAGCTTGACGAATTCTGACTGCAAGCCTACGAGAACTCAAAGTTGTACAAGGAAAAAGGTCAAGAGATGTCATGACAAGAAATTGATACAAAGAACGTTCTAATCGGGACAATCAGTACTATTTTTCAACTCAAGATTGCGGTTGTTTCCAAGAAAGCTAAAGTCCAGGTGGTCGGGTCCATTTACTATAAAAAAGGTTTTCCCACAGTAGGAACCCATTGGAAATGTTTAAGGTCAACGATCAACAGTTAAAACATTATTGGGGTGGCGAATCCAACACGGATGTCATTTCTATCACACTTGTAGACGCACCATAAACAGGGAGGAGTCAGGCTGAATGACTTAAAATCAAGCTCTAATTGGGAGGCAACCCAATTTTATTTTTATGTTTATTTTTATTTTTTCTTTTTTCTCAAGTACTTTTATCCATGCTAGTTAGATGGTAGTTCAGAATAATATTTAGTCTATAATAAATTCATTATAATTCATCAATAGTATTTAAAGTATATTGATATTTAAATAAGCTTACCCTCCATGCTTGAATTTACTCAATATCTAATTATGGGTATGCTTTAATGTTGATCAGGTACTCAAGAAGCTATGGGATGCACTAAGGAGGAAAGGAAGAGGAAAACTATAGTGCACTAGCAGACCAAGATACCTTAACAGAACATAGGCAAGCCGGGGCTTGCCCCTCAAGGCATAAATAGCAAGCCGGGGCTTGGGGTCAAGGAGCATTAACAGAACATAGGCAAGTCGGGGCTTGCCCCTCAAGGCACAAATAGCAAGCCGGTGCTTGGGGTCAAGGAGCATTAACAGAACATAGGTAAGCCGGGGCTTGCCCCTCAAGGCACAAATAGCAAGTTGGGGCTTGGGGTCAAGGGCATTAGCAGAACACAGGCAAGCCGGGGCTTGCCCTTTAATGAAGAAGACCCAAGCCGGGGCTTGGTGGTCCGAAATTTGAAAGGAGGTTACGGAAGTTACAACATTGCAGCCATGATATCTCACTCTCTTTGCACTTCAACTTCCTATAATCCCACTCCTTCTCAACGTACACCCACGAACTTTCACATTAATTCCTATCTCCTCACTACAATCAAACACTTACCCACTCCTTCAACCTAGTCACCCACTATTCCCTACATAACCTCCTCTCTATAAAACCACCCTTCACCACACAATCTAACAACATCAATTCACACAATTTTGGAAGTTTGAGGATAGGGTTTGTGCAAATCTCTACAACCAACCTGGATATATACTGAAAGTAGAAGTTTGTTTTCTAATTTCTCAATTTTAATCACCGTAGTTCGAACCAAATCACCAAGTTTGTGGGAATTTCAAGTCTCGCACACCAAGTGTTCGATAAATTGGTTAAGTAATGTTTGGGGGGAAAATTCATCAATTCCAAATTAATGGCACCAAAACCGTCATCAAAGAGGCATCGAGGAGAGAGTTTCGGGGCCACACCACCAACATAAACCTTTGATAAGCGAAAATTCATAAGTGCCGCCGCCGCCGACCGTTACAACTATATGGTGACAAAATCACTCACACCTGAGCGAGGGTTGGCACTTGAGCCTGTTGATGGCGAAATGATGCAGCAAATATATCAAAAGGGTTGGAATAAATTCACGACAGAGCCCGAGGCCGCAGTTATGAGTGTGGTCAAATAATTCTCACTTCTTGGCGAGGATAAGGCCCCCTTGAATGCTTTTGTGCAGGGTAGGTTAGTTCCTTTCGATCTGAGGCCATTAACGCGTGCGTACTATCGATTCTGAGTCTTAGAGACATTGCCAAGATCGCTCACTTACATGACAATGATCCAGATTATGAGGCTATTATGAAGGAGATGACAAAGCCGGGTACCGCATGGACAAAATCAAATCAAGGAGGTACTGTCTTTCGCAGTAAGGATCTCAGCAGGTATGGGAAGATATGGTACACGTTTCTGTGCGCTAAGTTACTTCCATCTACACATACGTCAGATGTGCCCAAGGATAAGGAAGTGCTCTTGTATGCCTTGGTACAAGATTTCATCATCGACATAGGGGCTATAATCAACTTTTCAATCCGAAGATGCGTTCGAGGACCATTCTCTGGTGGATTGCCACACCCATCACTCATTTATGGGTTGTGTATATAGGCGGGAGTGCGTTGGTCTGATGATGAGATAACCCAGATGCCGCTTCAGACACTCTACTCGAGAATGATTGCAAGATATTCGGTGTGGCCCAGAGGCTAGTCGCACTCGAGAGGAGTAGGATTTGTATTTCCCTCAGCCTCGGAGGATGAGGCTGACGCTGAGGACACCTCGGATGACGATGAGTTTCAGGGGAATGCGACAATGGGAGAGCAAGAAACAGAGACGTCACCACAGCCCGGAGTCATATCTAGCCCTCAGTTCCTCAACCTTCAACAACAAGTGGATGAGCACAACAGGGAAGCACGAAGAGAAATGCGGAGACTATTAGCGAGGTAGGACCACATGTTTGAGGCCATGAATCTATCTTTCGCCTCATTGAACGCGACGGTCCAGAGCTTCAATCCCAATGCACAATTCCGATACCAATGACCATTGAATGCCACGGTTCCCACCCAAATGATTAGATGAAGAACAACAGACACCACCAACCCAGACTTAGGCGATTACAGGGAAGTCCTCTCCTATTTATTGCTTTATCTATACAATGAGGGCATTGCAATTTTCAAGTTTGGGGGATTTAGTTGCATGTTGCATATTTAATTTCATTAGCTAGGTTTGTATATGTTAGTTCATTATTTAGTTTTAGGATTATTAAATGTTGCATTCATGTAATCATGTAGTTGCATAGTAGCTTAGGACTGTAAATAGTTTTTTTAATCTTTGCAATCATGTTATGTTTACCACATACTATCTAAAAATAAAAATAATATATATATATATATATATACATATATAGTTAAGTATTGTGTTATCTTGAATGATTCCAGCTATTTGGTAGTTACAGTCTATTTTGGCCAATGATGAGAATGGGATTGAGTAGACAAGTATAGTACTAATTATTAGAACTTTAATGTGATTTCTTGTTATGAATTGAATCTTTTCTGTTTGAAAGCTGGTATAATCGAGTTAACACTAGTTAGAGACAACTTTGTTGACTGATTAAGTTTAAATTGATACATAATTGACTTCTTAAGACTAATATTAGTTTGAATAAATGAAAGACATGAACAGGCAGAGATGGCTAAATTTAGACAAAAACTTAAGTTTAGGGGAAAAATTTGGGATATATAAGTTATATATATATATATATATATATATATATATATATATATATATATATATATCTAGTGGCTAGTCTTGTTTTGGGGCCTTTGTTACTTGAGCAAGTATGCAGGGGATTGTCTTTACACTAGCGCCTAAGGTCTTATATGGTGCAGGAGTCGTTGGTGAAAGCTTCATTAAGGGGTATGCTTCGTTAGCCTAATGGGATGAGACATTGCATGACCATGGTTAAAAAAAAAAAAAAAAAGCGGGAAAAAGAGCCTAAAGAGCCCCGTAATGCAAAAGTGAAACATAAGTATCCGGTTTGGACTCTTGAATTTGGTGGAATTTTTGACTTTATTTTGATCTAGCTTGTTCATGAATTTTGTGAGTTTACACTGTATGATGCCTTTAAAGAGATCTATTATGTGTTGTATTTAGCATTATATCAGTTAGCATGGATGTTGAGCACACACGCACTATATCAGTAATAACAGTCTAAGATTTGATAATTGATTGGAAAATTAATGACGAGTTTTGATATGATGTATTATCATGTTTACTTGATTTCTCTGAGGCAAGGGCGAATAGACTTGTTTCTCTCATTACTATTGGATTCGTAGGCATGTAGATTAGTTGCATTGCATAGCATTGTTGTTTTGTGTTGTTGCTTGGGGACAAGCAAATGTTTAAGTTTGGGGTTATTTGATAAGTAGGTTTTATACCTACTTATCCGGTATCTATTACTTGAGTTATTTGCTTAATCTCGTGTTTTTTAGTTACTTTTCATGCATTTTGTTTCCATTTTTGTAGATTATATGTTTGGAAGCTGAGTGAGCAACTATTGGTATGAAAAATGCAAGGAAAAGCAATTCCGGATATCATTCGAGCCTTTATGTTCATTTTATGTGTATTTCATGTTCTTGGCGTGGAACTTGGACTATGTTGTAGAACTTTTTCTTGGCTTTCCGGAATGTCTTGTATCATTCCAATCGGAAGTTTGGATGCGAGGGTATGGCCTTTTTATCAACAAAGACAAAGCTAAGAGTTGTTTTGTTTGTCATTACATAACATCAGTTATTTCCAGTGTAATTTTGACCTTCATCTGTTCGTTATTTATCAAAACTCGAAGAATGAAAGTTGTAGAGCTCGTCGATAGCTTTGATTTGAGGTGGAGGGCCCCATAACTTCTCCCGGATTAGAAGTTATGATAGTTTTAGCAGAGGATATTGCAGCAGATTTACAGAAGGTACCCAAGCTGGGGCTTGCTCATTTTGGCCTTACACCCAAGCCAGGGCTTGGGGTCCTGGGTGGTTTAGCGATGAGGTAGGCAAGTCGAGCTTGCTATTACAAAGGAATGACCCAAGCGGGGCTTGGAGTGCGAATAGAAGGGTCTCTAGTTGGTTTCTAATGCTACAAACGTGGAGCTTAAGTGATGGTGATACTACAACTTTATTAATACAACATAAAAAGCTGTGAGTTTAAATACAAATATTGTCATCTAGACAATATTCACACCCAAATAAGTCCTCATTACAATTATTGGTACATTATTTTACAAAAATGGTGAGGACTACTAAAACAACTTTCTAGAACCATCATTCCATACCCAGAAGTAGAACTACATTACATTCTACGCCTCTGAGAAGAAAAAATGGAACAAAAAGGAAAAGGGTGAGCTCAACTAGCCCGATAAAAGAATATTATGACTAAGATAATATAGAACAAATTATCGTTAGTCTTCAGCGAGGAAAAATCGATAAAATACAATAGACAACAAGTTTGAGATCAATATTATGTGAAAATAATAATTCATAGAAGAGTTACGTAGAGAATGAAATCTACTATAATCTATGAATTTAAAGTCCATCATCAATATTTTATCCTGTAACATCAATCAATATTCATCTTGAATCAAATATTCATCTTTTGCTTCTGAGGCGAAGATATTCATCGATCGATCATATTGGCATCTCAACACTGTACATCTTTTGCACTACGGGCCAAAGATATTCATAAGAAAATCAACCATCTTTTACTTCTGAGGGCCAAAAGATATTGATAATATCATCATTTAGGGTGAGGATGATGAAAAATATTTTAAAGAAAAGCGAATCCGATGAAACAAAAGAACAAATATTAAGGATTAGTACTTTAAACAATCAAGTTCAAAAATACTTCATAAATAATCATAGTGAAGTAAAATTCAAGAATGATCAAAACATGGATACAATCAAAGCTAGTATCCATAATAGATATTTTGGACAAAAAATGAAAATTTAATTTTTACGTGAATAGTGTAATGATAAATGAATAGTGTGAATGAATAGTGTTATATATCGTGAATAGTAACCCCAGACTACTAAAAGACAAAAATTTCACAAAAAAAATCTTACCAATATTCGGCATAATGATATTAGAAGAAAATAATATCATTTAAAAAAAAATAACATCCACTTACCTCGAAAAGGCGTACTTACATTTGGAATCTTTGGATATAGTCTTTGAAGGAACTTGCATATATAGCAACACTCAAAGTATCAAAATACTCACAAGAATACACTTTCGATAATATAGAGAGAAAGAAAAAACTTGAGTTTACGGTGTGATTTTCAATTCTAACCTAAGCACCTATTTATAGGAAAATGCTTAGAACACCAAGCGAAAAATTTAATAAAATATTAATATATATTTATTAATTTCCTTCATACCCACCTTTTGAATCTGAAATTCAATCATTTTTAACAACCAAATGGGACCAAAAAAAAAAAAACGTTTTTTTAAAAAAATAATTAAAACTTCAAAAATCAATTATTTGAACTTGAACTTCAATAATTCATAATAAATAGCCCTTTTATCAGAAAAATTCAAACCTTATGTCCTTTCCATAGGAAATTCCATTCTCTACAACTTTGTAAGTTTAAGTTTTCCAAATTCAAAATAAATTGGCCAAAATCCACAAGCAGACGATTTTACGGGCTATAATCAAATTTGATCGAGAAATGGGGTCCCAAAACATGTTTAACATGTTTTAAACATTTTTGTAACAAAAATACTCTTCCTCCTCATATATATCATATATCCCACATTCATTGTAAAAATATCACCATTATTATATTATTAAAATATAATAATATATTTAAATGAATTATTTTATCGAAAAAAGATAAAATATCAATTTTTCAACAATTGTCACATTAAAATTTTCTCCATCTATATCCACATAAAATGAATATTTTCCTTATCATATAAATCAATAATTAATTATTCACAAATAATATTACGAGAATCACAATCTTGACACGGTAGTTCGAGGAAAGAGGGGGGCTTTCGATAAGGATTTCTCCTTCTTGGCGCGCAATTAGGTGACCAAACCTCTCCTTAGAAGAGAACTTTCTAGACATTGCCAATAATGTTATCTAATAATATTATTCAAATAATATGAATTATTGATCGATAATGAAAATCTTGTGTAGTGACAATTATTGAAACAACAATAATATAAAATATCAACGTAGCAATTATTGAATCAATAAAATAAAATATTGAGCGATAACTCTTTGTAACAATTATTGAGTAGTGCCTTCTTCTTACGTAAGAATCAATAATTGGTGCAATCTGGTATCTTCTTGTGTTTTAACCACACAAGGGTATTCAAACGATATTAATGGTAACAACTACTGTAGTTATTTATAAACAACTTATACTTGTCGTTTTCTTCATCCAATCGCTTTTTCGTTATGGGGCCCACACAAAAATTTGCGTCGTCGTACGAATATTCCCAAGCGGTAAGAATATTCCACGACCAAACGAATATTCTCTGATAAAAATTAATATTTTATAACCACTTGCTTATTTGAAATATTTGCGCATTTTACCCATAACTAACCACATTAATCAAATCAACCCTTACTATTTCAAAATAATAAATAGAGGAAATTTAATTTCATTTATAATAAGTTGAGGTCTTACAACCTCCCCTCCTTATGAAATTTCATCCTCGAAATTGACGTACGTGCACAGTGTTTGAAAAGGTGAGGATACCTCGCTTTCATTTCCGTTTCCAACTCCCAGGTCATTTCCTCAATAGCATGGTTCCTCCACAAAACTTTGACTTGTGGTATGACCTTTGTCGTAAGACATGCTCCTTCTATCCAAGATCTTGGCAGTACCCTCCTCGTCGTTAAGTCTTGGCTATCTCATCCGTTTCTAACTTCAATAACGTGGTTGGGTCTTTCACATATTTACGAAGCACGGATATATGAAAAACATTATGAACACGAGACATACTTGGAGGTACTTGAGTCTATAGGCTACATTTCCTACTCGGTCGAGAATCTGAAATGGACCAATAAATCGTGGATTGAGCTTTCCTCTCTTCCCAAATCTTGTAACTCCCTTCCATGGGGCAACACGCATGACAATACATGATCCCCGATACTAAATTCCACGTCCTTTCGATGAAGATCCGTAATGCATAACTCTTTTTTCGATCTTGTGCTTTTTGTATCGTTGTCGAATCATTTGGATCTTTTACGTAGTCATACGTACCAACTCTGGTCCCAACAATGTTGCTTCACCCACCTCATCCCAACATATTGGAAGCGACACTTTCGTCCATATAATGCTTGAATGGAGCCACACCTATACTTGCACGATAAGCTGTTGTTGTTGTGAGAGAATTCCACCAATGGTAAATACTTATCCCAACTCCTTTGAAGTCTAGGACCACGAGTCTTAATAGATCTTCAAGAGTTTGAATAGTCCTCTCTGATTGTCCATCCAGTTTGAGGATGGTATCTTAGAAGCCCAATCGTAAATCCGTGCCCATAGCTTTTTGCAAGCTAACCCAAAATCGTGAAGTGAATCTTGGGTCACGATCCGAAACTATGGATCTTGGCATGCCATGCAATCTCACAATCTCATTTACATACATATGAGCAAGGCGTTCAGGGAATAAGTCTCCGTGTCGGCAAAAATGATGCGGAGACTTGGTTAATCTATCAACAATAACCCAAATAGCATTTATGCCTTGAGAAACCGTGGGGAAGACCCGTAATAAAATCCATGGTAATGTGTTCCCTTCCATTTGGAATCTCAAGTGGTTGCAATGGACCCTTAGGCACTTGATGCTCCGCCTTTACCGTTGACAAGTTAAACACCTCGAGATAAACTTTGCAATCTCTCTCTTCATATTGTTCCACCAAAATGTATGTCGAAGATCACGATACATTTGGTACTTCGAGATGGATTGCAAATGGTGTATTGTGTGCCTCCATCATGATCTTGTTCTTTAAATCGAGTCGTTAGGAACACAAAATGCAGGTGGACTCAGTATTCCTTCTTCATCGATTCTTGCTTAGGAATAGCACCTTCTTGTACTTTCTTCTTCTTCATACGCATCGACTCGGGTTGGTGGCTTGAGCAACTTTAACTTTATCGATTAAAGTTGGTTCTGTCGTATATACTTGACATCATCGCTTTTCGTTCACGCATATGATCTTCTACTCAATCGCGTCGGCTACCGTTTGCTTTTCTTTTCGGGATGGTATTGAATGGTGTGGTCATAATCTTTTAACATTTCGAGCCAGCGTCGTTTTGCGTGTTGAGTTCCTTTTGGGTGAAGAAATATTTGAGGCTTTTATGGTGCGAATATATCTCCACTTTCTCTCCATATAGATAGTGCCTCCGGATCTTTAAGCGCAGCTTGTTTGCTTTGACTCTAGATCATGAGTAGGATAATTCCTCTCATATTCTTTAAGTTGTCGAGAGGCATAGGCTATGACTTTCCCATGTTGCATGAGAACACATCCTAACCCTTTGCACGAAGCATCGTTGTAGATAACAAATCCATCCGAACGGATGGTATTGTCGAGCAGTGCTTGAAATGAGTCTCCTCTTAAGCTCTTGGAAACTCTTCTCGCATTCCTCGCTCCATCAAATTTTGTATCTTTAAAGGTCGGTGAGTTAACGGAGTAGCGATTCGAGAAAATCCTTCCACGAATCTCAGATAATAACCGGTTAAAGCCCAAAAAGCTACGTGCTTGATCACAGACTTGGTTGCTCCCAACTTTGTATTGCTTCAATCTTGGCGGGTCAGACGGATACTCCATGTTTTGACACCACGTGCCCAAGGAATGCTACTTCCTCGAAGCGAACTTCGCATTTCTTCAACTTGGCATATAACTTGTTTTCACGAAGCCTTTGGAGTACCGACTTCAAATGGTGCTCATGATCTTCCACGACTTTTGGAATATATGAGGATGTCATCAATAAAGACAACAACGAATCCATCGAAATATTCCTTGAATACTCGGTTCATCATATCCATGAAAGCCAGCGAGAGCATTAGTCGATCAAAAGACATGACTAAAAATTCATAATGCCGTCTGAGTTTACGAAGGCGGTCTTTGGAATATCCTCGGTTCTAATCTTGGTGATGATATCCGAGCGAAGATCGATCTTTGAAAAATTGTGCTCCTTGCAATTGGTCAAACGGTCATCAATGAGAGTAGCGGATACCTATTCTTGATGGTGACATGGTTCAATTCTCGATAGTCGATACAAAATCGCATACTCCCGTCTTTCTTCTTTACAAATAAAATAGGAGCACCCCAGGAGATGTACTAGGGCCAGATGAAACCGATGTCCAACAACTCACGTAGTTGGACCTTTAACTCTGAAGTTCAATAGGAGCCATTCGATATGGGGTTTTAGAAATGGGCTTTGTACGGGTTCAAGATCAATAAAGAATTCAACTTCACGTTACGGGGTGTAGGCCAGGAAGTTCTTGAGAAATCGTCGAGAAATTTACTAACAACGGAATATTATTCAAATCGGCGTGTCTTTATTCAAATCCATAACATGGGCTAAGAAAGCTTGACATCCATTTTTCAATAAGCGAATAGCTTTATGACTAGATATGACGATGATTGATTTTAATGGTTTAGTTGCTTGAATTAAATACAACGGGTTGGTTAGGAATATGAAAACTAACAACCTTACGAAAACAATCAATTTTGGCATGATGAGTAGTTAACCAATCAATCCTAAAATCACATCAAAAGCAAGTATCTTTAAAGAGATAAGGTCAACGGGTAATGTGATGGTGCCAACTTGGATCAAACAAGATTTATAAGCAGTGGATGTGATGAAAGTTTCTCTAACAGAGTCTCCACGAGATAAATCAAAGTCTAATTTCTCGGGAGTTAAGTTTAAGCGTTGAGCACAAGCGGGAGAGATAAATGAATGGGTAGCACCGGTATCTAGTAAGGTATAAACTTAGCAAAATTTATGATTAACTTACCGTGATCACCTCGTTTGGGTTCCTCGCATTTTGACCGATCCACGACAAACGCTCTTCGAGGAACCGTTGACTTTGACTTTTACAGGGATGACCTTTTGAGTCACCATCCCCATTTGGACTTGGTTTATTCTTTTGTACAAATCTCGGCGATATGTCCTTCCTTTCCACAATTATAACATACCTTGAGCTGTTGTGGGCGGTTTGGGTGATATGTCCCTCTTTCCACATTTATAGCATCTGACCGGGTGGTCGTTCTCCTCCACTTAGAACCGATTCTTCTTTGGTGTTGGCGTCTTCACATGGTCATTGTTGAATCTCCTCTTTTAAAATCTCCCCAGGCTAAACTTCTTCTATTTTCATGGCCATGATTACCACGAGAGTGGTTACCATTTTTTCCATCATTATTTTTCTTTCTCCGTTTGGTTATCGTTGTTACGATGGCTGCTATCACGGTATGATCTGGTTGTGGTCCCTCGGTTGAGCGTACTCGTTATCTCGCTCTAATAATTGAGCCACATTGACAACATGTCTGAATAGAGAAAAATTTATGAGAAATGAGATATTGGCGTATGCTGGGGTTTCAAACCTCTCGAAACATCCGCGTCATCGTTCCTCATTCTCCACCAAATGAGGTGCAAACACGGATAACTCTGCAAACTTTTCCCTCGTCTTTGGGACACCGTCATGTTGTTTTGTTTCGATCTAATAAACTCCACTTCCTTCATATATAGCGAATACTTTCGGAAAAGTACTTGTCATTGAAAAGTTTAAAATGTCTCCCAAGAGACATCTTTGAGTGTGGGTTTGGATGGAGTGCAACTCCACAATTCCCACCGATGTCTGCCTCATTCTGGAACATAAAGGTGGCGAATGGAACCTTACATTCCTCAGTGCATCCCAAGACATCGAATATCTTGGTAATTTGTTTGACCCACGTTTACGCCTTAATCGGATCAAAACTTTCCCCGAAATTACGGTGGTCCCAACTCTTTGAAGCTGCTTGGTTTGTGACAAACAAGCGTGCGTTGTTATCATTTCCACATATTTTGTGCACGAGTCTCCCTCGTCGATTTTTGCATGAGCTACAAAAAGCTTACTAAACATCCGTCGTTCATCATCATGCGCTTTCGGTGGTGTTGTTCACGGGAGGAACATTGCCCGACTGTTGCACGTTCTCCTCGTTGGTGAGTAAAAGGTGTCTCCACGGTCTCATTTACTCCACTTATTAACATTCTCGATCGACATTCTCAAATCTTCCCATAAAACAAGGGTTAATTAAAAAATCAACATATCACATAATATCCTATATCTTGACCAACTAACAAATAAGCTTAGGTAGGACACCTTTAGCGAAGGATTTACTCGTCTCTCCCTCTGGTTCTATTCCCGAGATCTCATTGGAGATCATATCCTAAGCTACGATACCAAGCTGTGGCGCCCCCAAAATAGGTATACATCACCCATTTTGAGTCGTCAATAACATGATATAAAACAACTACAACTTTATTAATACAACATAAAAAAGCTGTGAGTTTAAATACAAATATTGTCATCTAGACAATATTCACACCCAAATAAGTCCTCATTACAATTATTGGTACATTATTTTACAAAAATGGTGAGGACTACTAAAACAACTTTCTAGAACCATCATTCCA
This sequence comes from Panax ginseng, assembly GCA_020205605.1. Taxonomy (NCBI): domain Eukaryota; kingdom Viridiplantae; phylum Streptophyta; class Magnoliopsida; order Apiales; family Araliaceae; genus Panax; species Panax ginseng. The sequence continues at coordinate 22,238,233 of CM035135.1, forward strand.
TTTTAGAAGCTAGAACTACATTACATTCTACCCTCACGAGAAGAAAAATGGAACAAAAAGGAAAAGGGTGAGCTCAACTAGCCCGATAAAGAATATTATGACTAAGATAATATAGAACAAATTATCGTTAGTCTTCAACGAGGGAAAAATCGATAAAATATATAATAGACAACAAGTTTGAGATCAATATTACATGAGAAAAAATAATAATTCATAGAAGAGTTACGTAGAGAATGAAATCTACTATAATCTATGAATTTAAAAGTCCATCATCAATATTTTATCCACTGTAACATCAATCAATATTCATCTTGAATCAAATATTCATCTTTTTGCTCTGAGGCCCAAAGATATTCATCGATCGGTCATATTCATCTCAACACACATTCATCTTTTTGCTACGGGCCAAAGATATTCATAAGAAAAAATCAACCATCTTTTGCCTACGGGCCAAAGATATTCGATAATATCATCATTTAGGGTGAGGATGATGAAAAATATTTTAAAAAAAGCGAATCCGATGAAACAAAAGAACAAATATTAAGGATTAATACTTTTAAACAATCAGGGTTCAAAAATACTTCATAAATAATCATAGTGAAGTAAAATTCAAGAATGATCAAAACATGGATCTGATCAAAGCTAGTATCCATAATAGATATTTTGGACAAAAAAAAAAATTTAATTTTTACGTGAATAGTGTTAAATATTAAGTGAATAATGTATGCAGTATCGTGAATAGTGTATTATTATCGTGAATAGTAACCCCACACTAAAAGACAAAAATTTCACAAAAAATCTTACCAATATTAGGCATAATGATATTAGAAGAAATAATATCATTTAAAAAAAATAACATCCTTTACCTCGAAAAGAATAGTACTTACATTTGGAATCTGGGATATAGTCTTTGAAGGAACTTGCATAGTATAGCAACACTCAAAGTATCAAAATACTCACAAGAATAAACTCGATAATATAGAGAGAAAAAAACTTGAGTTTACGGTGTGATTTTCAATTCTAACCTAAGCACCTATTTATAGGAAAATGCTTAGAACACCAAAGCGAAAATTTAATAAAATATTAATATATATTATAAATTTTTAAATTTCACATCCTTTTAAATTTGATTTGACATTTACATCACATATAACCCACCAAAAATCATAAAAAAATTTTTTCTTAAAAAAAATAATTAAAACTTCAAAAATCAATTATTTGAAACTTGAACTTCAATAATTCATAATAAATAGCCCTTTTATCGGAAAAATTCAAACCTTATGTCCTTTCCATAGGAAATTCCATTCTCTACAACTTTGTAAGTTTAAGTTTTTCCAAATTCCAAACGAAAATTGGCCAAAAATCCACAAGCAGAGCGATTTTACAAGTTATAATCAAATTTCGATCGAGAAATGGGGTCCATGAACATGTTTAACATGTTTTAAACATTTTTATAACAAAAATACTCTTCCTCCTCATATATTCATATATCCCACATTCATTGTAAAAATATCACCATTATTATATTATTAAAATATAATAATATATTTAAATGAATTATTTTATCGAGAAAAGATAAAATATCAATTTTTCAACAATTGTCACATTAAAATTTTCTCCATCTATATCCACATAAAATGAATATTTTCCTTATCATATAAATCAATAATTAATTATTCACAAATAATATTACGAAATCACAATCTTGTGACGACGGTAGTTCCCGGAAAGAGGGGGCTTTCGATAAGGATTTCTCCTTCTTGGCGCATGATTAGGTGACCAAACCTCTCCTTAGATGAGAACTTTCTAGACATTGCCAATAATGTTATCTAATAATATTATTCAAATAATATGAATTATTGATCGATAATAAAAAATCTTGTGTAGTGACAATTATTGAAACAACAATAATATAAAATATCAACGTAGCAATTATTGAATCAATAAAATAAAATATTGAGCGATAATTCTTTGTAACAATTATTGAGTAATGCCTTCTTACGTAAGAATCAATAATTGGTGCAATATACAGTATAACTCTTCTTGTGTTTTAACCAAGAGGTATTCCAACAATATATTACTTGGTAACAACTTCTGTTTTTATTTATAAACAACTTATACTTGTCGTTTTCTTCATCCAATCGCTTTTTAGTTATAGGGGCCCACACAAAATTGCGTAAATCGTGCGAATATTCCCAACGGTAAGAATATTCCACGACCAAACGAATATTCTCGATAAAAATGAATATTTTATAACCACTTGCATATTTGAAATATTTAGCATTTTACCCATACTATAACTAACCACATTAATCAAATCAACCCTTACTATTTCAAAATAATAAATAGAGGAAATTTAATTTCATTTATAATAAGTTGGGGTCTTAGTTAGTCTCTGTGGGAACGACACTCAACTTATCACTTTATTACTTGTTGACCACGTATACTTGCGTGTTGTGCGTAACTAGATTTTACCCAACAGTCTTCGGTTGCTCCCAACTTTGTATTGCTTCAATCTTCGTCGGGTCAACAGATACTCCATATTTTGACACCACGTGCCCAAGGAATGCTACTTTCTCAAGCCAGAACTCGTATTTCTTCAACTTAGCATAAAGCTTGTTTTCACAAAGCCTTTGGAGTACTAGCTTCAAATGGTGCTCATGATCTTCACGACTTTTGGAATATATGAGATTGTCATCAGTAAAGACAACAACGAATTGATCCAAATATTCCTTGAATACTCGGTTCATCATATCCATGAAAGTCGCAGGAGCATTAGTGTGAGACCCCGAATTTTATGAAATAAAAGTATTCAATTTTTCTATTTTGGTGAATAGTTAAATTGATAAAAGTTTAAAGTTAAGGGTGACATTTGAAAATTTTTCAAAGTAAGCAAGTTGTCATAAAATAATCAGTGGTAAAATATGCGTGGTAGCATAGTAGCACACAGTATTGATTATTAATGCTTACGTGAGAAGTCACTCAATTTGATTCAATTATTGTCGATATTTTTTATATTATTAAATCAATAATTGAGATAACAAAGTTATTAATATTATTATTTGCAATATTAACGATGTCTAGAAGTTACGCGAGGAGAGTTTGGTCACCTAATTGGGCGTGATAGGGAGAAATCATTATTGAAAGCCCCTCTTTCTTGAGAAACGACACAGTGGATTAATAGTTTGAATTATAATAATGATGATGAAGTTTTGTTTTATTAGTATTATTAATGTAATAAAATGTAAAAGCTTTTATATAAAATAGAATACTTTTATAAAGTTATTACGTTTTATTAGACTATAAATAGAATATATTATATTCTATTATTCATAGTAACATCTTTTTATATAAAACAGAATACTTTTATAAAGTTATTTTTTTTATTAGACAATAATTAGAATATATTATATTTTATTATGCATAGTGCCTGCATAGTGTTTACATAGTAAAATCTTTTTATATAAAACATAATACTTTTATAATGTTATTCGTTTTATTAGATTATAAATAGAATATATTATATTTTATTTAAAAGATTTTGTTTTATTAGAATATTTTATAGTAAACCAATCTGGACTGTCCGTTTAAAAGTAAATCAATCTGGACCGTTCAGGAATTAGTTACTATTCAGTCTATTCTCCTATAAATAGAAGCTCATTCCTTCATTATTTCTTACGAATTCACTGAAACTCTAAAGAGAGAAACTATAGAGAGAAAGAAGAAAAGTATTCTGCTACTTCACTACTCCTATATCCAGTTTGTTCTAAGGTAAGGGATATTATTTGTTGTACTCGTAAGGGGTATTATTTCTTTCGTATTCATGAAGAGAACTCCTGTTATTCTATTCTTTATTATTTTGTTGGAATAACCTGTATATGTGGACTACCCTATACTTGGTGAAATTCTTCTGTTATTCCATTCCTTATTATTACATCGGAATAACTTTTGTATATCAATACCGCATACATGGTGAAATTCTTTTGTTATTCCATTCCTTATTATTCTGTTGGAATAACCTGTATATGTGAGTACAACATACATGGTAAAATTGTTCTGTTATTCAATTCTTTATTATTACATCGTGAATATCACATCTTTGCGTTCTGCATGACCTAGTTCCATTATTTATTATTACATTGGAATAACTTTGTATCTGGACTACCCTATACATGGTGAAATTCTTCTATTATTCCATTCCTTATTATTATGTTGGAATAACCTGTCTATGCGAAGTACTGCATTCATGGTGAAATTCTTCTATTATTCTATTCTTTAATATTCTATCGAAATATCCTTTCTGTGCGTTTACGCATGACCTGGTTCCATTATTTATTATTCTGTTGGAATATCTTGTCGGTTCGAATTACGCCTGACCTGGTTCCGTTCTTTATTATTCTGTTGGAATATCCTATCGGTGCGAATTACGCTTGACCTGGTTCCGTTCTTTATTATTCTGTTGAGAATAACCTGTCTGTGCGATCTATCGCATGCATGTTGAATTCTTCAGTTATTCCATTCTTTATTATTCTGTTGGAATAACCTGTCTATGTGGATTACCACATGCATGGTGAATCATCCTTTGTATTCATTCCTTATTAAATTGTGGAAATGATCTATTTACGTGGATTGTGATGACAGTCATAATAAAAGCATTGGACTGATGAAAATCATGGGTATATGTAGTATTAGTAAGTGTTATGATAAGTTATGTTAGTTATTATGTGAAAATATGAAAGTTTCTTAGAAATCACAAAGGGTTGAAAATCAGATTTTGGTGAAAATGAAATATGAAATTCAATTGACCATATCTCCTATTATATTTCGAATTTTTTAGTGTGGTCAAGTTCTAAAGTCAGATCTATGAGTTTTCTAACTTATCCAAGTGGAATCACTGGAAAAGGTATTGTAGATTTTCGTGTGGACTGATTTTAGTAAAAGAGTCAAAAACTGTAAAACACCAAAAAGGCTACTGCCCAGAAGTTTAAATGGGCTGTTTTAGCCACTTAGTTTGTGAGAAAAATTCCAGCCTTTTGGGACATGAAAATATATGGTATAAAGTACCTCCTGTCCAAAAATGAGCTCATTCCGACTTAAAATGGGCAAGTTATGACCATTTTAATATTTAGGTTTTTCAGACGAAAAATGCTATAACCGGAGTTCTATAACTCTGATGACCGTGAAAATTAAACTGGAAGCTCACGTTAACATGTGTAAGATCCTGCCAAGATTTGGGAATTTTTGGAGTTAAACTTGAGGTATCTAATTTCTTAATGAATTAATTAGAAATTGGTTTTTGAAAAATAGTAAATGAAATTTAAAAATTTCGAGAAAAATATATGTTCAATATGGGACTATATTCTGCTAAATCTTAGAAATGAAATATTTTTGGGACTGATTTGGTATTTTTCATGAAAATGATCTAGTTATGAGTAAATGAGTTAAATATGTTAAGTGAAGTAACAAAGATGGAAAATAGGATTTTATGGCTTGTGAATCCTATATAGGGTATATACAGTTTTTTGATGAGGGATTTGATCATTGGTGATGAAATCTTATGAGTATGGCATTTTTTTGAATGATTAAATGCATTATTTGGTAAAGTGTAAACAATTGAAATAAATTATTTATAAGTTTAAGAAGTGATTAAAATATTGTTATCATATTAATAATATTAGATTATGAGTTTATTAAGTGATTGATAATATTTGGATAAATTTAAAGTCTTAAATATTTATCCTTGTTTTCGTTGATTAATGCTTATATCATTCTCATCATTCTCATGCTTGTGTTGTGTTGAAAGTCATCTGTGGCCTGTAGTGCATAGATGGACTTGGTAGGATTATGACCAGGGATTATTCGGTATAATCATGACCATAATGTTATAAATGATGTGGTAAAAGTTATCTTTGATCCGTAGTGCATAGATGGACTTGGTATGATTATGACCAGGGATTATTCGATATAATCATGATCGTAATTGAAAACACGAATATCCTTGGCCCGTAGTGCATGGATAATTCGTGGTCGTGATATTATTAAGCTGAGTCTCAGCATTATTGGTTTTAAAGTTGTATATCTTTGGCCTGTAGTGAAAAGATGGACTGTTGGTTATTGGTTTTACAGTTATATATCTTTGGCCTGTAGTGCAAAGATGAACTATTGGTTATTAGTTATCTGATTGTATATCTTTGGTCGTAGTAGTGCAAATGAATTTATTAAATATGATTATGGCGAGGAATTGTGATTTGGTATAACCATGATTTTTGATATTTTAGGTGAAGATAGGTGATGAAAATTATCTTAAATCACAGGTGTGAAAAGGAATTGAGAATCACAATTATGATTATAAGTTATTCATATGATTGTGGACATGAATTGTTGATTGATGTTCTGAGGATAAAACATTATTGGTGGACTTTTAACATGGAAGATAATAGACACGATGGTCTATTTGACTCTTTAATGGATTGCTAGTTCATTGACAACTATGGTTGAAAAGTTTTATCATCTACCATATGTTCTAAATCTCTTATTTATTATTGACGAAAGCTATTGATAATTTAATTATCATTAGTTATGATATTCTTTACTTGGCTAGTTGTGCTCCCCCTTTTGCTTCACAATTCCTTTCAGGTAATAAGAGTGTTGCCGAGTCGAGCGGGGATAATAGGGAAATAGAACGGTGGTCTATAGCTGTTGAGGTTCTCCCTAAATAGTATAAAAATAATTTTATTGAGAACTTTAGATAAGTGTGTCGTATTGTATACGTCATTTGATATTTAATTTTGGTGAACCGAATAGGTTGAGGTGAACCCAACTTTGGAAGGGTATTTTGTCACTATCATACAAGATGTCTAATGATATACAACCTCGTGTTATAATAAGACAGGGTTGTGCACATCCACTTGCTAAGTATATCTACGAGCACTACCTATATGATCTTGGAGTTTATTTGAAATATAATTTTCACTTGGAGACAGTGGAGATAGTTATATGTCAAGAGAAGACTCACCATTGGAAGGAACGTGATAGTAATCTTCTCGTTTTTCTTTGGGGTCTATTAGGTTAACCAAGGATAATTTTGTGGACATATGATATCTATCATAACTTAGATTCATGGCCTCCTATGTACGACGGTTTCCTTGAACACTTCTCAAAGATTTTAATTTCTAAAATAGTTTTTGACTGTACTTTTATGTAAAGTACCATTGTAAGGTTGTGGTCGAGGCACCATGAGAGTTACAAACATTTGTATTAAAACTCACAGTATATTTGTCCTCATATTTTGCCCAACACTTGTATAAATGAAGTTGTCAGTAGTGTATTTTTTAGCGACTTAAGATGGGTGATGTATACCTATTTTGGGGGCATCACATTTGGTATCACAGCTTAGGGATATGGTCGCTGGCGGAGATATGAGTCTAGAACTAGGAGGAGAGGCAGAGTATATACTTCGCTAGTGTGTGACTTACCTAAGCTGAAATTGTTTACTTGATAAGTTGACAAATTATGATATGTCAATTTACCTTATTTTAAAGTATATTCTAGAATGATATCTGAAACACAGGAGATGAGCAATGGGAAAATCATGATACATAGGAAATAACTGGGAAGGTACAATCCGAAAAGAAAGCAAGGTATTCTCATCTCTTCGAAATACCAGGTACGTACGTAAATTTCGAGGGCAAAATTTCATAAGGAGGGGAGATTGTGAGACCCTGAATTTTATGAAATAAAAGTATTCAATTTTTCTATTTTGGTGAATAGTTAAATTGATAAAAGTTTAAAGTTAAGGGTGACATTTGAAAATTTTTAAAACTAAGCAAGTTGTCATAAAATAATCGGTGGTAAAACACGCGTGGTAGCATAGTAGTACACAATATTGATTATTAATACTTACGTGAGAAGTCACTCAGTTTGATTCAATTATTGTCGATATTTTTTATATTATTAAATCAATAATTGAGATAACAAAGTTATTAATATTATTATTTGCAATATTAACGATGTCTAGAAGTTCTGCCAATGAGAGGTTTGGTTACCTAATTGCGGCGCCATAGGGAGAAATCATTATTGAAAGCCCCTCTTTCCTAGGAGCGACACAATTAGATTAATAGTGTGAATTATAATAATGATGATGAAGTTTTGTTTTATTAGTATTATTAATGTAATAAAACGGAAAAGCTTTTATATAAAACATAATACTTTTATTAAGTTATTCATTTTATTAGACTATAAATAGAATATATTATATTACTATTATGCATAGTGTTTTGCATAGTAAAATTTTTTTATATAAAAAATAATACTTTTATAAAGTTATTTTTTTTATTAGACAATAATTAGAATATATTATATTTTATTATGCATAGTATTTGCATAGTATTTGCATAGTAAAATCTTTTATATAAAATAGAATACTTTTATAAAGCTATTAAACTTTATTAGATTATAAATAGAATATATTATATTCTATTTAAAAATTTTGTTTTATTAGAATATTTTATAGTAAACCAATCTGGACCGTCCATTTAAAAGTAAATCAATACGGACCAGTTCAGAATTAGTTACTTATTCATCCATTCTCCTATAAATAGAAGCTCATTCCTTCATTATTTCTTACAATTCACTTTGAAACTCTAGAGAGAAACTATAGAAAAAAGAGAAAAGTATTACAAACTTCCTTTCCTATATCCAGGTTTGTTCTAAGGTAAGGGATATTATTTGTTGTACTAAGTAAGGGTATTATTTCTTCCGTATTCATGAAGAGAACTTACATTATTCTATTCTTTATTATTTTGTTGGAATAACTTTGTATCGTGGACTACCCTATACTTGGTGAAATTCTTACATTATTCCATTCCTTATTATTACATTGGAATAACCTATATATCTGATACCACATACATGGTGAAATTCTTCTATTATTCCATTCCTTATTATTACATTGGAATAACTTTTATATGTCGATATATCGCATACATGGTGAAATTCTTACATTATTCAATTCTTTATTATTACGCCGGAATATCACATGCATGCGTTTATGTATGACCTAGTTCCATTATTTATTATTACATTGGAATAACTTTGTATATGTGATGGACTACCTATACATGGTGAAATTCTTCTATTATTCCATTCCTTATTATTATGTTGGAATAACTTTTACATGTCGCAATCTTTGCATACATGGTGAAATTCTTCTATTATTCCATTCTTTATTATTACATTGGAATATCACAGTATGTGCGTTTACGCATGACACAGTTCCATTATTTATTATTACATTTGGAATATCACATGTCGGTCAAAATTACGCCTTTACGGAGTTCCGTTCTTTATTATTACTCATGGAATATCACATCCGGTCTGCAATTACGCTTTGACACGGTTACATTCTTTATTATTCTTTTGAGAATAACTTTACATGCATGCGATCTATCGCATGCATGTTGAATTCTTTAGTTATTCCATTCTTTATATTCTGTTGGAATAACCTGTCTATGTGGATTACCACATGCATGGTGATTGATCCTTTGTATTCATTCCTTATTAAATTATGGAAATGATCTGTTTACGTGGATTATGATGAAAGTCATAATAAAAGCATTGGAATAATGAAAATCATGGGTATATATAGTATTAGTAAGTGTTATGATAAGTTATGTTGGTTATTATGTGAAAACATAAAAGTTTCTTAGAAATCTCAAAGGGTTGAAAATCAGATTTTGGTGAAAATGGAATATGAAATCAATTGACCACATCTCCTATTATATTTCGAATTTTTGAGTGTGGTCATGTTCTGGAGTTAGATCTATGAGTTTTCTAACTTATCCAAGTGGAATCACTAGAAAATGTGTTGTAGATTTTCGTGTGGACTGATTTTAGCAAAGGAGTTAAAAACTGCAAAACACCAAAAAGGCTACTACCCAGAAGTTTTAAAGGGCTGTTTTGGCCACTTAATTTGTGATAAAAATTCTGGCCTTTTGGGACATGAAAATATATGGTATAAAGTACCTCCTGTCCAAAAATGAGCTCATTCCGACTTAAAATGAGCAAGTTATGACCATTTCAATATTTAGGTTTTTTCGAAAAAAAAGCTATAACAGGAGTTCTATAACTCGATGACCATGAAATTTAAAGCTGAAGAAGCTCACGTTAACATGTGTAAGATCACCTTGAGATTTGGGAATTTACGGAGTTAAACTTGAGGTAGCTAATTTCTTAAGGAATTAATTAGAAATTAGTTTTTGAGAAATAGTAAATGAATTTTAAAAATTCTGAGAAAAATATATGTTCAATATGGGACTATATTATGCTAAATCCCAGAAATGAAATATTTTTGGGTCTGATTTGGTATTTTTCATGAAAATGATCTAGTTATGAGTAAATGAGTTAAATATGTTAAGTGAAGTAACAAAGTTGAAAAATAGGATTTTATGGCTTGGGAATCCTATATAGGGTATATGCAGAATTTTGATGAGGGATTTGGTCATTGGTGATGAAATCTTATGAGTATGGCATTTTTTTGAATGATTAAATGCATTATTTGGTAAAGTGTAAACAATTGAAATAAATTATTTATAAGTTTAAGAAGTGATTAAACTATTGTTATAATATTAATAATATTAGATTATGAGTTTATTAAGTGATTGATAATATTTGGATAAATTTAAAGTCTTTAATATTTATCCTTGTTTTCGTTGATTAATGCTTATATCATTGTCGTCATTCTCATGCTTGTGTTGTGTTGAAAGTCATCTATGGCCTGTAGTGCATAGATGGACTTGGTATGATTATGGCCAGGGATTATTTGGTATAATCATGACCGTAATGTTATAAATGATGTGGTAAAAGTCATCTTTAGCCCGTAGTGCATAGATGGACTTGGTATGATTATGACCAGGGATTATTCGGTATAATCATGACCGTAATTGAAAACACGAATATCCTTGGCCCGTAGTGCATGGATAATTCGTGGTTGTGATACTATTAAGTTGAGTCTCGGCATTATTGGTTTCTGATTGTATATATATTTGGCTGTGGTGAAAAGATGGACCGTTGCTTATTGGTTTTACGATTTGTATATCTTTGGCTGTGGTGAAAGATGAACTGTTGGTTATTAGTTATCTGATTGTATATCTTTGGTCGTAGTCTGAAGATGAATTTATTAAATATGATTATGAGCATGAATTGTGATTTGGTATAACCATGATTTTTGATGTTTCAGGTGAAGATAGGTGATTAAAATTATCTTCGTCCTGGGTGCGAAAAGGAATTCAGAATCACAATTATGATTATGAGTTATGCATATGATTGTGGACAAGAATTGTTGATTGATGTTATAGGGATAAAACATTATTGGTGGACTTTTAACATGGAGAAGATAATAGACCTGATGGTCTATTTGACTCTTTTAATGGATTGCTCGTTCCGCTGCAACTATGGTTGAAAAGTTTTATCATCTACCATATGTTCTAAATCTCTGATTTATTATTGATGAAGGCTATTGATACTTTAATTATCATTAGTTATGATATTCTTTCTTTGGGCTAGTTATGCTCACCCTTTTTGCTTCTGAATTCCTTTCGGGTAATAAGAGTGTTCTTAGAAATCGGCGAGGATAATAGGGTAATAGAACGGTGGTCTATAGCTGTTGAGGTTCTCCCTAAATAGAATGGAAATAATTTTATTGAGATCTTTATTTAAGTGTGTTGTATTGTATACGAAGGTTTCCTTAAGCATATCCCAATGATTTTAATTTCTAAAACAGTTTTTGACTGTACTTTTATGTAAAGTACCATTGTAAGGTTGTGGTCGATGCACCATAAGAGTTACATACATTTGTATTAAAACTCACAGTATACCTGTCCTCGTATTTTGCACAACAGTTGTATAAATGAAGTTGTCAGTAGTGTATTTTTTGGCGACTTAAGATGGGTGATGTATACCTATTTTGGGGGCATCACAATCAGTCAATCCAAAAGACATGACTAAGAATTCATAATGCCCATACCAAGTTCTGAAGGCAGTCTTTGGAATATCCTCAGTTCTAATCTTTAGCTGATGATATCCAGAACGAATATCGATCTTTGAAAAGAATTGTGCTCCTTACAAATGGTCAAATAGGTCATCAATGCGAGGTAGTGGATACCTATTCTTGATGGTGACATGGTTCAATTCTCGGTAGTCAATACAAAGTCGCATACTCCCATCTTTCTTCTTTACAAATAAAACAGGAGCACCCCAAGGAGATGTACTAGGACGAATGAAACCGATGTCCAACAACTCTTGTAATTGGACTTTTAACTCTTGAAGTTCAATAGGAGCCATTTGATATGGGGTTTTAGAAATGGGCTTTGTACCAGGTTCAAGGTCAATAAAGAATTCAACTTCACGTTCTGGGGGTAGACCGGGAAGTTCTTCAGGAAATACATCAGGAAATTAACTAACAACAGAAATTTTATTCAAATCTGACGTGTCTTTATTCAAATCCATAACATGAGCTAAGAAAGCTTGACATCCATTTTGTAATAAATGAATGGCTTTATGGCTTGATATGACAGTGATTTATTTTAGTGGTCTAGTTGCTTGAATTCGCATAACAGGTTGGTTAGGAATATGAAAACTAACAACCTTACGAAAATAATCAACTTTGGCATGATGAGTAGTTAACCAATCAATCCCTAAAATCACGTCAAATGCAAGTATCTTTAAAGAGATAAGATCAACAAGTAATGTGATGGTGCCAACTTGGATCAAACAAGATTTATAAACAGTGGATGTAATGAATGTTTCTCCTAACAGAGTCTGCACAGATAAGTCAAAGTCTAATTTCTCCGGAATCAAGTTTAAACGTTGAGCACAAGCAGGAGAGATAAATGAATGGGTAGAACCGGTATCTATTAAGATATAAACTTCGCAAGAATTTATGATTAGCTTACCCATGATCACCTCATTTGGGTTCCTCTCATTTTGACCAGTCACGACAAACGCTCTTCCAGGAACCGTTGACTTTGACTTTTTTGGGACAACCTTTTGAGTCACCAACCCATTGGACTTGGTTTTGCTACCATACAATCTCGAGCGATATTTCCTTTTTTTCCACAATTATAGCATACCTTGAACTGTTGTGGACAGTTTGGGCCAATATGTCCCTCTTTTCCGTATTTATAGCATACGACCGGTGGTCGTTCTCCTCCCTTAGAACCACTTGCTGCTGGTGCTGACGTCTTCATATGGTCATTGTTGAATCTCCTCTTTTTAAAATCTCCCCAGGCTAAACTTCTTCTATTTTCATGGCCATGATTACCACCAGAGTGGTTACCGCTTTTGTCCGTATTTTTCTTTCCCCACTGGTTATCGTTGCTCCGATGACTGCTATCACTAGTATGACCCTGGTTGTGGTCCCTCAGTTGAACATACTCGTTATCTCACTCTAATAATTGAGCCCTGTTGACAACATCTGAATATGGAGAAAATTTATGAGAAATGAGATACTAACGTATGTTTGGTTTCAAACCTCTCAGAAATAACCGCGTCATACGTTCATCATTCTCCACCAAATGAAGTGCAAATCTGGATAACTCATGAACTTAGCCTCGTCTTTGGGACCGTCATGCTTTATTACTGCTCGGTCTAATAAACTCTACCTCCTTTATATGATTTAATACTTTCGGAAAGTAATTGTTATTAAATAGTTTTAAACGTTTCCCAATACATCTTTGAGTCTTGGTTTGGATGGGTATGCTTCACAGATTCCCACCAGTAATCTGCCTCATTACGGAACATAAAGGTGGCGAATGGAACTTTCTGTTCCTCCGTGCATCCCAAGACATCGAATATCTTGGTAATTTGTTTGACCCACGTCTTTGCCTTAATCGAATCCGGCTTTCCCCATAATTCTGGTGGTCCCAACTCTTTGAACTTCTTGGTTGTGATAAACCGTGCGTTGCTATCATTTCCACCTGTATTTTGTACACGAGTCTCCTTCGTCTGATTTTGCATGAACTAAAAAAAGCTTCTAAACATTCCATCGTTCATCGTCTGATTAGTGGTATTTTTTACAGGAGGAAAATTGTCGGCCTATTGCACGTTCTCCTCATTGGTGAGTAAAGGAGTCTCCACGGTCTCATTTACTCCACTGTTAACATTCTCAATTGCCATTCTCAAATACTACCATAAAACAAGGGTTAATTAAATAAATTAACATATCACATAATATCTCTATATTCTGACCAACCAACAAAAAGCTTAGGTAGGACACACTAGCGAAAGATTTACTCGTCTCTCCCCTCCATGTTCTATTCCCGATCTCATGGGTGATCGTATCCTAAGCTCGATACCAATTTATGCGCCCCAAAATAGGTATACCACACCCATTACGAATTACTTGAAATACATGATGCGAAATAACTACAACTTTATTAATACAATTATCGTGCAAAATACGATAACACATAAACTGTGAGTTAAAATACAAATATTGTCATCTAGACAATATCCACAACCAAATAAGTCCTCATCACAATTATTTATACACTATTTTACAAAATAGCGAGGACAAATATAACAACTGCCTTGGAACATCACTCCACACCCCAACTACTCCCCGCTATATTCTCGCTTCCTGAGAAGAAAAATGGAACAAAAAGGAAAAGGGTGAGCTCAACTAGCCCAGTAAAGAATATTATGACTAAGATAATATAGAACAAATTATCGTTAGTCCTCAACAGGAAAAAATCTGATAGAATACAATAGACAACAAGTTTTAAATCAATATTTGCAGCGAAAATAACAATTCATTAGAAGAGTTACGTAGATAATGAAATCTACTTTCTTCTATAAATTTAAAAGTTTATCATCAATATTTTATCTCTGTAACATCAATCAATATACATCTTGAATCAAATATTCATCTTTGCACTATAGGCCAAATATATTCATCAGTTGGTCATGTTCATCTCAACACCTGTTCGTCTTTGCACTACGAGCCAAAGATATTCATCAGAAAATTATTCATCTTTGCACTACAGGTCAAAGATATTAAGTTATATCATCATTTAGGACTGAGGATGATGAAAAATATTTTAAAGAAAACGAATCAAGTGAAACAGAAGAACAAATATTATAGATTCGTACTTCTGTTTATCCATGTTCAAAAATACTCCATAATAAACTATTGTGGAGCAAAATTCAAGAATGAAGTTTAAAACATTGATACAATCAAAGCTAGTAATCATAATAAACAACTTAGACGAAGAAAAGAAAATTTTAATTTTTTCGTGAATAGTGCCTTATACGTGAATAGTGCTGTATACGTGAATAGTAACCCCGACACAAAAAGACAAGAATTTTACAAGAAAAATCTTACCAATATTCTGGCATAATGATATTGAAAGAAATAATATCATTTTTTAAAAAAAATAACATCCACTTACCTCGAAAGAATAATATTACAATTGGAATATCGGATATATATTTGAAGGAACTTGCATAGTATAGCAACACTCAAAGTATCAAAATACTCACAAGAATAAACTCGATAATATAGAGAGAGATTTGATTTACGGTCTTATTTTCAATTCTAACCTAAGCACCCTATTTATAGAAAAATGCTTAGAACACCAAAGCAGAAAATTTAATAAAATAATATATTTATAAAAAAATTCTCGCCCACCTCTTGACAAACTAATTTCAGCATGTTTATATCACATGTGGGATTCACACAATTGTAAAAAATGTTTTTATTAAAAAAAATATTTAAAACTTCAAAAAACAATTATTTCTGAACTTCAATAATTCATAATAAATAGCTCTTTTATCAAAAAAATTCGAATCTTATGTCCATTGCATAGGAAATTCAATTCTCTACAACTTTGTAAGTTTAAGTTTTTCTAAATTCCAAACAGAAATTGACCGAAATCCACATACGAATGATTTTACAGGATATAATCAAATTTTAGTCAAAATGGGGCCCATCGACATGTTTAACATGTTTTAAACATTTTTTGTAACAAAAATACTCTTCCTCCTCATATATTTATATATCACACATTCATTGTAAAAATATCACCATTATTATATTATTAAATATGATAATATATTTAAATGAATTATTTTATCAGAAAAGATAAAATATCAATTTTCAACAATTGTCACATTAAAAATTTTCTCCATCTATATCCACATAAAATGAATATTTTCCTTTCATATAAATCAATAATTAATTATTCACAAATAATATTACGTAATCGAATCACGACAACCGGTAGTTCTTGGGAAGAGGGGCCTTCCAATAAGGATTTCTCCTTACTGGTGTGCAATTAGGTGACCAAACCTCTCCTTAGACAGAACTTTCTAGACATTGCCAATAATTCTATCTAATAATATTATTCAAATAATATGAATTATTGATCTGATAATGGAAAATATTGTGTAGTGACAATTATTGAAACAACAATAATATAAAATATCAACGTAGCAATTATTGAATCAATAAAATAAAATATTGAACAATAATTACTATAACAATTATTGAGTAGTGCCTTCTTACGTAAGAATCAATAATTGGTGCAATACCTTGTGCTACTGTGTTTTAACCACCGGGTATTCCAACAGTATTAACGGTAACAACTACGACGTTATTTATAAACAGCTTATACTTGTCGTTTTCTTCATCCAATCGCTTTCCGTTATGGGGCCCACACAAGAAATTTCATGGTCAGTATGAATATTCCCTACGGCAAAGAAGAATATTCCACGATCAACCGAATATTCCCTGATAACAATGGATATTTTATAACCACTTGATTATTTGAAATATTTGCGCATTTTACCCATAACTAACCACATTAAATAAATCAACCCTTACTATTTCAAAATAATAAATAGAAAAAATTCAATTTCATTTATAATAAGTTGGGGTCTTACATTCAAGGCTTTCAATATGTAGCCAGCATGTAAGTGAACATATTTATCACATAACCTTGATCTAAAAACATTATAATAGAGAGATCCATGTTGGTCAAAGCGTTTTTGGGGCGACCGTTCATCTGTTTTTTAGGTTCTGAGAATACGTGAAAGCGATATGCATCTTACCCACTTTGATCAGCCACTGAGTTCATTATACTTGATGTTTAGGTGATATTAAGGCATGAGATTGTAGGTCATATAACATATTACAATACCTATGCAACAACATAAATAGAATACACATAACCTGTAAGATTAAAGCCCACGAACAAGTTGTCAGACCGACCTGGGGAATTCTGGGTTGCCTAGAAATCTCATGGTCAATCCAGATCAACGTTGTTTGACCGCTTATAACTTTTAATCTATATCTGATATAGACCAGATTCCAGTTTCACATGAAAGAAAACATTACATACTACAAGTAACACTCTTCAAACAACAAAAATACATAACAAGCAAAGATTAAAGAGGTCTGACATTTGACTGTCAGACACAAAAACAACAATTTCCAGATTTTAAAAAACATAAATTTGGAGCACTTAAATGATATGGATCTACAAGATACCAACCCAGATCATCTATAAAGACTACAAACAACAAGTTTCAACATTAAAACACAAGATCTAACAGAGGATCAAGGTTAGAATTTTCAACTAGGGTTTATACCTTTAAATGAGCAAATTTGATTTCTTGGCTACTAATTTGTGATGTGTGTTAGTGGGGCTTCAATATGTGACTGATATGCTAAATATTTTCGTGGGTGAGGAGAGAGAGTGACTTTGTTGAGCATTGGTTGAATAAATGGCAAAAAAATAAACTTTTTTTCTCTCTCAATCTATATATAGCAAGTTGAAATGCACATGGCTGAGATTTGCTGCTGGTTGCTGAGATTTTTTTAAATCAAGTTGTTGTTAGATTTGTTCACCAACTCACATATATGGAAAGATTTGCAAGAAATCTTCAATTATGCAATAAGGGCAAAATGGTCAATTGGCTTGGAATTTTAATGGCACATTGGTCGTTTGGCAAACCCTTAGGGTTTAACCCTAAGGTTTAACACAACATTAAAGCATTTCTAGTTTAGGGTTTGTAAATTAAAATAAAATTTTAGTTTCTAAAAATTAATAATTAAGGTTTCATAATTAGATTAGGGTTTCGAATTACATGAAACATGATAATTAGGTTTAGGTTTTACTAATTATAATTAAGCATGCCAAATTAGCAATTAGGGTTATAATAAACAAATT
This sequence comes from Panax ginseng, assembly GCA_020205605.1. Lineage (NCBI taxonomy): Eukaryota > Viridiplantae > Streptophyta > Magnoliopsida > Apiales > Araliaceae > Panax > Panax ginseng. Next base: position 22,256,460 of record CM035135.1, read on the forward strand.
AGGGTTAGTAATTAGGGTTTCTAATTAGCTATTAAGTTTTCTAATAATTAGGGTTTTTAAATATTAATTATTGGGGTTTCCCTAATTAAAATTAATATCATTAATCATATAACACATATAACACAGTTATATAATAGTCTCAAACTCATTATTGAGTTTCAAATTAGGGTTTACCAGACTAATACTAGGGTTTTGACATTATACACATAACTTGACCAACATTATCAGTCCACACACATACAGTACATATTTACAGCAATGAAATAAAATAATATTATAATAAATGTCATTAATCATATGACATAATTACTAGACAGATTTTAAAGTCTTATTTGACTTCAAAACTAGGGTTTATCCGTAATATTAAGATTTTTAAATACTGCACCAACATTGACCAATCATTAACCATGCGTACATATAGTACATATTTATAGCACTGAAAAATCAAAATATAATTAATATTATATTATTATCATCATTCCTTGTTCCAAAACAAGAATTAGGGTTTGGATTCCATATATGATTTTCTCACATATACAACATTATTAATTAAGTTAAAATAATTAGCTTAATTAATCTGAAAATAAATTCATCTAATAAAATATTTATTATAATAATTCTATAATCATTTCATATATTATTTAAATAATATAATAATCATATTTTCATTGAAAATAATTAATAAAAACATTTCTACAATAAAATTAATTGTTATAAGAATATAATTTATAATTATCAATAATTCTAAATTAAAATTATTTGTAATAATTCATGTAATAAATATATTTTATTTACACATAAATACATACACATTATCTTGCACATACTTCCACCATTATAAATAATAATTAAACAAAAATACGCAAAATTTTTGATTTAATTATATAGAAAATATCGGGTTATTACAAGAGAAATCGAATTTGTAATAGACTTAGCACCGGTAACAACACCGATTTCGAAAGCTCCATATCGTATGGTGCCAGTAGAAATGAAGGAATTGATGATACAACTTCAAGAGTTATTGGATAAAGGTTACATTCGACCGAGTGTGTCTCCTTGGGGAGCACCAGTGTTATTCGTTAAGAAAAAGGACGGATCGATGAGGCTCTGTATCGATTATCGAGAATTGAACAGAGTAACAATCAAGAACAGATATCCACTACTGAGGATAGACGGCTTATTTGATTAACTGAAAGGAGCAAAATGTTTATCAAAGATAGATCTACGGATGGGGTATCACCAACTAAAAGTGTTGGATGAGGACATACCAAAGACTTCGTTTTGAACCTGTTATGGACATTACGAGTTTTTGGTAATGTCATTTGGTTTGACTAATTTTTCGGCAGCATTCATGGACTTGATGAATCGAGTTTTCAAGCTATACTTTGATAAATTTGTGGTGGTTTTCATCAATGACATCTTGATCTACTCAAAGACAGAGGAAGAACACGCCAAGCATCTGAAGATTATTTTAGAAGCACTACGAAAGGAGAAGATGTATGCAAAATTTTCAAAGTGTGAATATTGGATGAAGAAGGTTCAATTCTTAGGCCACGTGGTGGATGAGAATGGGATCTTAGTAGATCTTAAGAAAGTCGAAGCAGTAAGTAATTGGGAACAACCGAGAACCCCGACGGAGGTGAGAAGTTTCTTAGGGTTATTTGGGTACTATCGAAGATTTATGTAGGATTTTTCTAAGATAGCGACCCCATTGACTAATCTGATGAGGAAGACGGTGAAATTTGTATGGACCGAAAAATGCTAAGAAAGTTTTGAAGAGTTGATGAAGAGATTAAGCGAAGCGCCTGTATTATCATTACTAGATGATACGGGATGATTTGTGGTGTACAGTGATGTGTAGCATAGAGGACTTGGTTGTGTGCTTATGCAACACGGCAAAGTCATTGCGTATGCATCACGACAATTGAAGGATTATGAAAAACGATACCCTACTCATGACTTACAATTAGCGGCAGTAGTATTTGCGTTAAAGATGTGGAGACATTATTTGTACGGAGAGAGGTGTGAGATATACACGGGCTACAAAAGTCTGAAATATATCTTCACATAGAAGGAGTTGAATATGTGTCAGAGAAGGTGGTTAGAATTGATCAAAGATTATGACTGTGATATTCTTTATCACCCGAGGAAGGTAAACTTAGTTGCTGACGCTCTGAGCAGAAAAGGAAGGGAGAAATTGTTTTAACTGACAACTCAGAAGGAGTTAATAAGAGATATAGAGAAGTTGGAAATAGAGGTAAAGGCACCCGAGAGGTCTGAAGAGAAGTTATTTATAATGGAAGCTTGTCCAACATTGTTGGATAGATTAAAAGAAGCACATGAAAAAGATGAAGAATGTAAGAAAATCAGGAAAAGGATCACAGAAAATGAGGTAGAAAAATTTCAAATAGATAAAGATGGTATCTTAAGATTCAAAGGTAGAGTGTGGGTACCGGCGGTAGCCGAGTTAAGAGAGGAGATTTTGTACGAGGCACATAATACGACGTTTTCCATTCATCCGGGAGGCACGAAGATGTACCGGGACTTAAACCAACATTTTTGGTGGCCAAATCTAAAACGAGAAATTGCGGAGTACGTTAGTAGATGTCTTACGTGTCAACGAGTCAAAGTGGAGCATCAGCGGCCGAGTGGATTACTACAACTGTTGGAAATACCAGAATGGAAATGGGAGCATATTACGATGGGTTTCGTGGTAGGACTTCCAGTCACGCAGAAAGGTTTAGATGCCATTTGGGTTATCGTGGATCGACTTACGAAGACCACACATTTTTTACCAATCAAGATCCGCTACAGTTTAAATCAGTTAGCGAGTTTGTACGTAAAGGAAATTATTTCACGACATGGAGTGCCGGTATCGATTGTTTCTGACCGAGATCCGCGTTTCACGTCAAAGTTCTAGAAAAGCTTACAAGAGAGGATGGGAACATAGTTGAGGTTGAGTACCGCATATCACCCTCAGACAGATGGACAGAGTGAGCGAACAATACAAACGCTAGAGGATATGCTTAGGACTTGCGTGACGGACTTCAAGGGAAATTGGGATGACCACCTACCCTTAGTCGAGTTTGCATATAATAATAGTTACCATGCGAGTATCGGCATGCCACCGTATGAAGCTCTTTACGGAAGAAGGTGCAGAACGCCATTATGTTGGGACAAAGTTGAAGAACGACGAATACTCAGACCAGAGTTAGTACAACAAACCGTAGACGTGGTGGCAGTAATAAGATCTAGACTAGTAGCCGCTCAAGATCACCAGAAGAAGTACGCAGATTTGCATCGGCAAGACCGAGATTTTACAGTCGGCAGTTTTGTATTCTTAAAGGTATCTCCATGGAAGGGAAAGATCCATTTCAGCAAGAAAGGAAAACTGAGTCCAGGATTCATAGGACCGTTCGAGATACTAAAGCGAGTGGGCGAAGTAGCGTACAAAGTTGCACTACTACCTGAGTTGGAGCACATCCATAACGTGTTTCACATATCTGTGTTGCGTTCGTACAAGCCTTACTACAAACAAGTGATTTCTTATGAACCCATTCATGTGGAGAAGAACTTAGCGTACGAAGAAATTCATGTCCAAATTCTAGTTAGGAAAGAGCAAACTTTAAGGAATAAAGTTATTTCCTCTGTAAAAGTGCTTTGGCGTAACCACGATGTCGAGGAGGCAACGTGGGAGTTAGAAGATAGGATGATGAGGGATTATCCCCATCTATTTGTGTAACCTTGTAGAAATTTCGGGACGAAATGTTTATAAGGGGGGGGGGGAGGATGTAATACCCGAGAATTTCCACGTATTATTAAAATAAATATATTAATAATATTTATGTGAATATAAGTGTTATTATTTTGTGAGTCGGTTAGATCGATTGATTCGTATTTGATCGATGCGTATTAAGATGTGTGAATTGACAATGAGGATTGTGAAATGCCTTGTGTGGCATATTGTGAAACGAGGAAATTCACTAAGTAAATTAAAACGAGAATTAAGAAGATTAATCGTGTTGATCAGGTGATTTCATATAAGTAATCAATACGCTCGTAGACTTGTGGTAACACTCTTGTGGACATTAATTCATGTCGTGTAAAACGAGTATGACAATAGAGGTTGACAACGGCTTAAAAGCTAAACCGATCTTAGCCTTTGTTAGGGCGCAGCTCAAATTGCTTGTAGTCGGCCGATACTAAAGCTTGCAAATTTACCCGATGAATCGATTGGAGAAAACTAATTTTCCACTTTGGAAATTAAATGGAACAATTATGTGATATGTGTGACATTAATAAACCATGAAATAAAGTACGTTATGTAAGCCCTTAGATTAATATTTATTATTGTGGTAGAATATTGATTACTTGGCAATTAATTAATAATATGTGATTATTATTATTTGTAATATATCTATAAATATAATAAGAATTATATAGATAATTAATGATTATGGAAATCCATAAATACATTAATCAACGATGATTGGATTAATTAATATTGGTGTTAATTAATCAAGGAAGTCAATAATATATTTATTTGACATAAATAAATATATTATAATATGAGATTAACGATTACGTGCATGTGAGCAATAATACAACTATACTATATAGTGCATTATGGCATTTATGTGACTATATATTAAGTTGTATGAAACTATATTGTAAGAAGTAATGTAATTAAGCATATTGAAACTATATGGTATAAATATATCATGAAATGTGTATGTAACAATATGCATGTTAGTAGACATTAAAATAGAATGTACATGGATTATATGTATGTTGCATAACATCTACTACCTTGAAATGTTAAATCATACTGTGACATGAGTTATAACGTGGTTATGTGAGTGGTAGAGAAAATTATGGAACTACCCAAATAATAATTGTGACGCTCCCAAATCCGGGTATCTTCCAACCCGATAGATGGTGCTACACGGTACTACCATTCACACATACATTCAATTGAAAAGTCTCAAAGGAATAAATATGTCTTATATATATTCAAAATAATATTAACATTCCCCAAGTTCTTTATAACCATTACATTTGTTCTTGTCATAATATCAAATATATTACAACATTAAACCTATACTATTACATAAGTATTCTACGGGTTCGTCTTCGCCTTTCCTTTATACTTGTCGGAGCCTTCGGTCCGTTCGATCTTAGCTGCGTTCATATGGTTCAAGCAAGAGTGAGCATGACTAGCTCAGCAAGTACAACAATTCCAATAAACAACATGCTTGAAACATAGAAATTATATATCTTCAATAACTGAACAATAGTTATGAAGTACTATTGATAATTCAAAATATCACTTCTTTTCATTCAAAACGTTTTACAACAACAATATTCAGTAAAACATCAATTCCGGTCCAAGAGCTTGAGCATTTCATACTTTATTTGAAAAGGACATCCCGACACTAAGTCTGTAAGTCCGACATTTCTTATGAGCACGTCTAGGTGACCAGCCTATAGTACTCTATGTTGATCAACACTATATTTATTAAACGTATGTACGTTTAAGTTGTGGCAACCTCACGTGCCTGTCGTTTGACAACAACTCATTTTTAGCATACTCATTCTTCGTTTGAAAACCACACCAATATAACTTGGTACAACATTGACCATGCTTTGATAGAAACATAATATAAGTCTAGCCGAAAGAGTTGACTTTGACTTCATCATACAATACTTCATGCGTAAGAATACATGTGTAACGCCCCAAAATTCGGTCTATTTTCACATCCGAATTCCGTACGTCACGATCCCATCTTCTTACAAACATACATCATTATATAGCTAAATATAACAACATACATCCTCAAATCCCAGGTTCTAAAACCTTATAACCTCTTCCATTATAAATAATGATAATTACATTATTCTTTACATCTTGTACAAGTGACTTTTATCCGCAACCAAGTATACATAATCATTCATTAAACTATTCTATAGTATAATTCTATCATTCTATATTACAAGTCTTCGCTTGATCTTCACGCTCATTCATATAATGAATGACACTTCTTCTGGATACCGATCAGCTTGATCTTTACGGGATCCTTAGGTACTTCTAACATCGTTCGCTGAAAATGTTTTTATTTAAAGCAAGTGAGAGCATTCAATTGCCCAGCAAGTCATAAAAGTTGAATAAACAACTTTAAGAATTTGAACATTCTTTTTAGACCTCAATAACCGAACAAAGGTTATGAAGCAGCTTGAATAATAGGAATAATCTCGATTCCTATCATTTTAAAACATTAGTCACATTCACTACTCTCATTCTCTACTCTCTTTCATACACATTCTGTCTGGCTAGAATCAATAACATAGACTTAACAATAATGGTTCATGTATAAATAGAACATTCTCATATTGAACAGTTCAATCATAGAATAGTTCATCTCCCAGAAACACCAAAGTGTTCAAATTGTGGCACAAGGCCTCATACATTCTAATACCTTGAACAAATATCACACATCGCACATAGACAGAACTTCTCAAGTTCAACATCTGAGAAGTTTTAGAAACTAGCATTCATTTAAAATATGAATGAAGTTAGGAAACTTGCCTTATGCCCAGCTACAACTTATAGTTTATGTTGAACTGCTCATTCCAATTCCTATGTAGCACATAAGGAAATAACACATACACCAATTACTCATATATTTGACTTTACACATTGGTTTATTTAACTTTACTTATTAGGGTTCACATTCTTACAAACTAAGTTTACACGACCAACTTCCTTTACCGGTTAACGGCTTCATGACATACGGAGATGTCTTACTTATACATTCATAATCTTTGATGATTTACATTCTTATCTTCTTCTTATAACTTTTCTAGGACTCAGCACACATCGCGTCTCTGCTAGTATTCCATAAGGTACTCTGAGTGGATTCCCACAAACAGCCAACAAACAAGTTCCCGTCTCAACTACACTGCCCATAACAGTGAGTTAGATCGGTTTCCAATTTTGTATATACCTTCCCTCTCTAAAGGAATTGTTTATCCCAGCTCCCATATGTCAACCATCAAAGGTTACAATTGTACTACACCCTAAATTCATCTTAACTTATCCGAACTATTAAACTATAATATTCGTTAAGTCAATTTCTTATTACGTATGGCTTTCTGGCAACTAAATGCCATACCTCAGGATTTATTCATCATCGTCTAAGTCATACAGTCTTTTGTATACTCAGAACAATCATTCCATATTCATTCTACGCATTTATAGCGTTAAGCATTTTACGTTACCTTATTCTTATCTTACAACGTTCGGTTCATTCCACCCGGAACGTCTTCCAAGTTATAAACATTAACTCGGCTTCTTTACGTTATACTTACTTGTCTTTAATTAACCTTCTTCACCATTCACAGGTTTAATCATTAGTCTTCATTATCTTACGGTCAAACCATACACTGGGTGTAGGTTCTGCCCGTTTAATATTTGCGTACACTAAACCTTCATGTCAGTTAAAGTGTTCAACGCTTAAATTCCATTCTAACATTCTCATATGACTCACATACAGCTTTCATTAATCTTCTTACCGACTTCTATGACTTTCATGATAATTCATATCTTACTTACTACATTCATCAACGTCTAAGTCATACAACCAATGTATACTTAGAACGTTCGCCTGACGTGAATACAATTCACGAGAATCGTTTACGTATTCAACATTTATGTTGTTCATCCCTTAATTTCTCATTCAACCTTTATCTAAGGTTTTAATCATTTTCGTTCATTACTATTACCGGAATCCCATGTTTAATATTCTTTCTTAATGTCAAAGCCATACGGTTCGTTGTATGCTAAAACCAATCGTTCATCGCAACAGCTTTGCGTTCACAGCGTCTATACGCTTTACATTAATCTCTCATTACCATGTCATAACATCGAAATGTTATACATTACCATCGTCACTCAACGTCTAAGGAATCACAATCATAGCAATCCCCCACGTTCATTTCATTGTGACTACGGTCCTTGGATATCAGTTCCGTAACACACATCTACATTCTTTGTCTTTTAATATCGTTTAATCTTTTCGTTCAACCTTCATTAAAGGTTTAATACACTTGATTAAGTGTTACATTAGTTGAACTACATGTTCTTATTTCTTTCTTGCACATCCCCTAGTAATTGAGCACTTAAAAGCTCATCGTTGGGCATTGTCTTGCCTTTGTTTTAACGATTGCCATGCCCCATCCTTTACCTCATGTTGTGTAGTGCCACTCGTGATGATGGTGATGGCCCGAAACTTCTTATTTGTGGCCTTACGCCTCCCAAGGTACATCTGGCGCTGTGGTGCCGAGCATGAAACCTAGAAAAATTTTCTAAGTCTTTTACAAGCTTGAGAGGCTGATTTCACAATCTCATAACTTCTTCGTTATAACTCGAAATGAGGTCATTCCAAATCCATTCTCTTTCTTATCTTACGTACTTCGATTACCTTCAGACAGAACTTCGTTCTGAATCCGTTAACATACCATTCGATTGGCTTAATCTTTGCCCTTTGTTCATTTTATATTTTTAACGTTCTTCGTTCGTTCGTCCGTAATTCGGTCATCTGAACTCGGAACTCATTCATTCTTGAGTCCACGACTCACGTTTTATACATTCTCTTACATTCTTATAAAACCATATACGTTTGGGTTCATTTACTAACTTTCTAATTTTTGTTCTTCTTTCACAAAATTTTCGCCATAACTTTGTTATAGCTCAGTTTTAATCTGTTCTTCATGAATGTTTATACCTTTCCTAACCAAGCAATAAGCATCTAACTTATACGCGATGGTTTTAAACTGGTCCATCAACAACAATTACACTACGATGGTTTTAAATTTGTCCATCAACAATGTTCTTCGCGTTCTTCGCGTGTTCTTTGCGTTCTTCGTTCGTTCTTCATTTTTAATCAATATTTTGATTACCATTTTACTTTTTCTTGGAATTTGATGTTATAGAAAACCATTCCTTACTTATTTCACCTACTCATTCATATAATCCACTCAGATCATTCTAATACATTACGAATCTTACATTTCCTTAAGAAATTTATAAAATAAACTTCAAATTCTTATTTCTTCTTTTATCAATGATTTCAACCATATGAAATCATTCCTAACATCATTTACTTCGTGTTCTCATTAAGCTATGTTTTTAACATATAAACTTAAAGAAAATTATCTAGAAGTTAGGTTTTCGGATTACCTTTCTTCTTTAATCTCCTTCTGTCGGACAAAGTTTGCTCCCGAACAAGCTTTTCATCTTCCTTTTCCCTCTCTTTCTCATCTGAAATCTCTCTCTCTCTCAAAATTTGTAGAATTTTCAAAATCCTAAACAAATGAGTTAAGCTTCCTATTTATAGAAAACCAAGGCTAGGGGTATTTGTGACGCCCCAAATCCCAAGGTCTCTTCGGCCCAGCAGAGATGGTGCTACACGGTACTTATAACTGTACATTCACTCTATTGAAACGACATCAAAATGTGTGTCTCAATGACATTCTTATTACAATAACAATATTACATCCCGTTCCCAGGTTCTAAAACCATTACATTCTTTGTTCATCATACTATAATATATACAACTTACTAGTTTATTACAAGGTAAACTAATCGTTCATCTTTGTCTTGCCTTTAACCTTGTCAGATCCCTCAATTAAATGGGTCCTAGGCCGTGATTCATTCATATGGTTCAAGCAAGAGTGAGCATAACAAGCTCAGCAAGTACAACAATTTCTTTTAAACGACATGCTTGAAACATAGGAATCATATATCTTCAATAACTGGATAATAGTTATGAAGTACTATCAATAATTCAAAATAGCATTTCTTTTCCTTCAAAATGTTTTACAATAACAATATTCAGTAAAACATCAATTCTGGGTCAAGACCAGGAGCATTTCATAATTTCTTTGAAAATGACAACCCGACACTAAGTCCGTAAGTCCGTCATATCTTACGAGCACTTCTGGGTGATCAGCCCATAGTACTCTATGTTGATCAACACTACATTCTTTAAACGTGTTTACGTTTAAGTTTTGGCAACCTCGTGTGCCCATCGAATAATCGATGAAAATAAATCAAACAATTGGCGTAGGATAGCGTTAACAATTCTATATTAAAAGACTTGTAAATAAATCAATCAATCTTCAAGATTAGTCTAGCCGAGTCAAAACTGGCATCGACCCTTTCTTTAAAATCATTCATGCATCTTATAACATGAATCACAGAAAACATGGCTAACACGAAGGTTAGACAAGCGTTTAAGAAAAACTTGCCTTCAGCGTCTGATACAGTAAAAATAACTTTTCCTTTCAGTCTTTAAGGTCTCTACAATACATAACCACATCACATACCACATTAGGTCAAGAATGAACATACATAGTTCCTAATGAATCTTACCCTTCTTCTCAATCTAATCCTATATTAGATTTGTTATTTATTGGTTCCGGCTTATCGTTATTGTGACGACCCCAAATCCAGGTACTTGAAACCCGAACTCGGTTCTCCACGATACCATTTCTTTAAGCTGAATAATACTAAATAATAATACATTCGAACTTAATTTACATACATCAAAGTTTACTTCCCAGTGCGTGACCTTCAAATACATTCCTTACAATCTTTGGAATAGATACCAATACAACTATAACCATTAACTCCTAATACACACTTATTCGATCGACTTTCCTTTTCCTTTGTTAGGTGCACGAGCCTTGAAAGTTGCTCATACATAACCGAAAATATTTAATTTAAGCGAGGATGAGCATTTAAGTGCCCAACAAGTAATAGCAATTATATATAGTTTGAAAGAATATAAGTATTCTCTTTACATAACACTTCTACAACGAATTGAAAGTTGTGAAGTAATCATCTTGATAAAAATTCACATAACAACTCTCTTTCAAATTCTTTAAATTTGGCTCTGGCTCTACCCTTGAATAGGGTTTAAGAAACATACTATGAACATTCTTTTCATTTTCGAAAAGGTTTAGCGGAATTCTATCCTCAAACCGTCATAACTTACGGGCACGGAGGGTGATCAGCCCCGTTGTACCCTGTATTGATCAATACTACATAACTTGAACGAAATTCATCGCTCACTCTATCCGCCTTGCGCAAAAATCTTCCCATATAGGGATGTTCATACATGCCTGGTTCCAAACCCGAAGGTTTTTAATCTTGCTCAACAATAATATGTAATTCAACATATATATACGGGTAATTGACAAAGGTGTATCAACATGCGAATAAATGCCATGATTATCCAAGTGGGGACACTTGTATAACCATTTAGAAATCAACTTAACAGAATATATATCTGAGCTAACATGTTGATAATCAAAGCGTACATAATGCATGCGAGAATAGAATAATTACGAAACTTCTTACTCATGTCCATTGCATAAAGAAAATGCAAAGGTAAGATACTTGCTGATTATTTGATTACTGAATCTCAACTTAGGTTTTATCTCTTTATCACAACCTATCAATAATCGATCATTAGATTCGATTAGAACAATATATCTTAACACATAGTCTTTATCTATTTACGATTCGACCACATAGTCGATCACATAATCACGGTGATCATACTTTTAGTTCTATTCTATACTTGAAATATTTTTATACATTTTTTAAATATCTCATCCATGCTCTTACGGTAGTCTTTTCTTTCTTGTATAAGGTCTAACATTTGTCGTCGTCAAATGACTTTATCGAGGTAAATCTTTAGTCTAAGACTCTTATTCTATACCTCAACATCAGTAAATATCAGGACATCTTATTTTTAATCATTTTATGATTTCCGAAATTAAAAATTTAAAATAATTCAAATCATCACTAAAGGGCCTATAGTGATATAAGCATTACTATAGGTGTTCTTCTTCAAATTGAAACTTCATAATCGGTTCTCAAGTCGGACTAGTTTGGTAAATTTATAACTTTCAAATATCGAATCATAATTAAATGATTTAAACATTAAACAATTCCATCATCATTAATAGTTTAATTAATACTAAGCTATTAATGAAACCATTGCTAAAATATAAAAGTTATTTATAATAATTCAAACTATTTTTAAAACATTTATATTACCCAAATAATTACCATTAATATTTAAATATTAATGTACTATTTATCAAAATATTAAAAGTCATTAATTATAACTTCAAATATTTTTAAATCCTTAATATCCTCTTTAAATGGTTTTAAATAAGTAAAATCATTTTTAAACTATTTATTTAATATTAATCATTAAATAAACTAAATATCATTAATATTATCTTAATATCATTAATATTTAATTATTAATGAAATTATCATTTAAATATTAAAAGTTATATTTTATAACTTAAAATATTTTTAAATACCTTATTTTCATTTAAAATGATTTTTATAATATTAAAATCATTTTTAAACTAAATTATTGAAAATAATCATTAAATAACTTTAATATCATTAATAATTATTAATTAATGAAATTCATCACAAAATATTAAAAGTCATCACAAATAACTCATTTACATAATCAATTTCAAGCCAAAATAAACATAGTAAAACGAACTAGTTTATTAACAACACTAACTAAACTTCAAAAATTCAAACTTTAACTAACAATTAAAAATAATAACATTACAAAATTAAATAAGAAACATACCCTAAATACGAATTCCACAATTTGAATCGCACTTTCACGCCAAAATTTAACTAAGGAGATCTTTATAAAAAGTTCTCCCACAACAAAAGCCTTTCTCAAAATTGGAGGCCTTATTGTTGGTGAATGAAACAAAGGCCAAGCCCTTCTATTTATAGGTTTAGAAAATGGTAAAGTTCTCAATTTAGTCGATGTGGGACTTGGTTTATACTAATTTTTCAATAGCTCACTTTGCGATTTTCTAACGCATTACTCATAACTCAGATTAATCTGATTTTTGGATATGTTATACATGGTATGTAAGACTATTTTTAAAAATACGAATTACCCAATTCGGGTTCATTAGGTAGCCCAAACAGTCGTCCAAAAGTGGGCGTTCATAATAGTTTTCAATCTCGTTTCGACTTTACCTCTTTTCGCTTAAAATAGTATAACTCTTTCATTTTTTTAAAACATTTTAGAAGCGATTCTTGAGCCCACCTGAAGCTAACTTCTAGGGCTATAACTTTTATTCTTTGACCATTTCAAATTCCGAACACATCGGCCCGAAAATTCCGTTCAAATGGTATCGCACTTGCTTACTTGTTGGGAAGTTTTGACACTACTACTTTGAAATGTCATAACTCTCTCCTCCGATATCGGATTTAGTCCGTTTAGTCTATGGAAACTTTATTCGGTGTACTATAACATACCAAAATCCCAGAAGGTTTTGGAAACATTAACTGATCAAACGATGTCCCGAATAGCACATCCATTCTTGACTTTCGGTTTTGAGAAATTTGACACATTTCCTTCCAATCACCGTAATTCCCTCATCCGAGGTCGGAATGGGGTCATTCCAAAGCCTATGGCTTCCTAACTCGATGAACTACAACATATCAAAAGCCCAGACCTTTTAAAGCACAAAAAGTGGACGAGAATGCCCCATTACAGATTGCCCAAAAATAGTTTATCATGATCGATTGACCATGTTTGACCATCTATAACTTCTAATCTATACATGATATGGACTTGATTCTTTTTGCAGATTAAAGACGACATATCGGGCTACACATAACAACTTTTGAAGAACAAAACTCATGATCGAGCAAAGAGTTATGGCCTCTCGACATTTGGTGAAAAAATAACGAAATTCGATTTTTCCAACTTGCTTAAATCTTCAAATTAAATGCACTTTGATGTTATGGGTCTTTGATTTATCAACCCATATCATCAATTAACATTCTATTACACAACTTTAAACAATCAATTGCATCAAATAACATCGAATCAAAGGATTTCTAGGTTTAGTGTTCTTATACCCTTTTTGCCAAAAATTCTTGATTCTTGCTTACGATTTGTTATGGGTGATAGTTGGGCTTTGTTTAAGAGTGTATGGGCAATCTTGTACAAAGGCAATTAAATGTACTATTTAATCACTAGATTTAATTCTTATAATTTACCAATTAACTTCTATCCTTTGGTAAATTAAAACACTTATCTGATAACATCGAAATTAAACCCAGAATTAAAATTAGGGTTTCTCAACGTCATCAATTAGGGTTTTTAATTGACCATTAGTGGTTCTTTAATTATACGTATGTATTCTACTAACACGATTAAATTCACTTTCTAATTTCAACGGTTAGGGTTATAATAATTAGGGTTTGTCCTAATTATCGACGTACAACAGTAATTAGGGTTTCTTCTAATTACCGATATTCTTATTCACAGTAACTTCATATACACAGTCACTACTCAGAAATATCCCATAACTGAGTTTAATAATTAGGGTTTCACAAAGACGGTAATATGCTATGACCTAATTGGCCAAATCATTGCTCAATATTATCTGTCCGCACATACCCAGTACATAATTATGGTACTGTAAAATAATATAATATTATTATTCTCATCTCTTGATCATAATCCCAATCTAGGGTTTGGATCTCATGTCTGACTTATTCTTCGTACACATCATCAATAATCAAGTTAAAATAATTAACTTAAATATTCTGAACAATTCATATAATAAAATATTTATTATATAAATCTAATTATCACATCATATATTATTTCCAATCATGTTTTCATGGAAAATAATTAATAAAAACATTTAAACTTCGAAATTTATTACCATATAATTTGTGGTAATTAATAATTCCAAAATTATTTCTATTTTTTCAAGTAATAAATGTATTCGCATTTATCGTTCACTTTACTTGACACTTAGTCTAGCCATTAAATAAATAAAAAAAATTTATCACATAAAATTTCTTATTTATTTTATATAGAAAATCTCGAGTTATTACATTCACCCTCCTTATAAAGGATTCCGTCCCGGAATCACCGCTTTAAAAACTCATATGCGAAAGGTACATAGCATATAATCATTAGACGTAGATCTCGATCATACTTGATCGAATGATCTTTAATTATTCATCATAACACTTGTCTGTCCGATTAAGCGAAATATAAGATATATAAGTTATTCAAATAGCACACAGGAGTTACTGTTTCCAAATTGCCAGTATCGTATCTGGACAAGTCATTGTAAAACCCTCGGAGTTGCTTTCGTTGGGTTACTAGTTGAGTTTGGTCCTAAATTGCTAATGTCCCACTTGCTTCTCCCGTGTGGTTATGTTCCACGCCTCTATTCCCCTCTCAGGATGAGTTCCTCACCTTATGCTCGGTCGATCCACATATGAAGCATCCATGATCATCCTTGAGTTAGGGCGGTTGGGAGAGATATGACCCTCTTACCCACACTTGTAGCATACAAACTTGCCCTTGACACTCGCCAGAGTGATTCTTCCATGATTCTTGCCTTTGCACTACACCTTCTTTATACCTTCTGTTTTTACTTGCATTTTCTCGGAAAAATTCCTCATTCTTTTCTCACCCTATTTCCACTACTACTTTCTATCTTTCTTTGTTCCTCTCGACTTGCTTTTGTTCTTCTTCTCCTTATGGTAGAGGCTCATGGCCTCACTTCCTGTTTCAACAATGATAGCCTTCTCCATGAGTCTTTGCCAAAAGTATTGATTTGCAATACTAACACCTTATTGTAGAGCCAGGGTTTTAAGCCCAGCTCAAATCTCCTTTCCTTCCCTAGCCTCTGTATCCACTTGATGTGGAGCAAACCTAGCCAACTCATTAAATTTTGCGGCATACTCACATAGCAGTCATATTATCCTGCTTTAACTCCGTGAATCTCACCTTCATTCTAGGCGCATACTAACAGAGAGATAGTTTTCGAAAAATAAATCCTTAAACCTATCCAAAGTAATTTCTTCTTCTCCTGCCCGAGTCTTATTTGCCTCCCACCAAAAGTTAGCTTCCTCTTTCATCATATAAGTGGCAAAAGTGGTTTTTTGCCCCTCATCTACTTTAGCGATTGCGAACGCCTTCTCTATCTCATTCACCCAAGTGCAGGCTTCTATAGGTCAATTGATCCTCTAAATTCGGTGGTACTACTGACTTTGAAGTCTTTGAATTTTACCAAGCGATTGTCTGGCGGTTTCCATGAATGGTGTCCCTATTTGCATAGCTTTGAGCTACCATGTTTGCAAAGTTTTGCATCGATTAAATTTGTCATTCCCCAAATTAGTAGATTCTTCTATCCTTTGGTTTCGAGTTTGACGTCTTGGCGGCATTATCTCAGTTAAATAAAACCATAAATTATACCTTACATTTTAAACCTTATTGCATAAGATTAATGTATTAAACTCGTTTCATTTCTCAAACTTAGATTCATATTCATTTATCGAATATTTACACAGCACATCCTACTTTAATCAACGGCTATCCCTTTGTGACTACGAAAGTCGGGATTTAAAATCTTAACCAACATAAAAGTTAAAAATAGTTCATTACTTATCACACATATTACATACATAACCCATACTACTTATTTACCAAGCCTTTTTCTTGGACATTCATTCGTTCGATGTCCTTCCATCCCACAATTAAAACATCCACCTTTCTTATAGTCGAGGCAACGAGGAGAGGTGTGTCCTTCACGGATGTGTCGCTTGAGGCTCCATCTGGTTAATTTGGATTTTGAGCTTATCCTGCTCTTCCATTGTTTCCATTAACGCCTGACGCATCAACTTTTCTATCTCCCACAACCTTTCCAATGAAGAAACCTTGTTCTCCAAATATCGCACCTCCGTTGATGCTTGGCGACTTCAACTTTAGTGTCTGAATCACTATCTGTCAAATCCAACATTTCTGGATCTGATGCTACATTTTTCCACGATAGCCACCTCGTCCGATTTGGGTTCCTAGTGAGCTTCTATTTCATCTGTTGGCCTCGATATTAGCTCGGGGTGTGAATATGATCCTTCTTATTCCACATATCTTTCTCACCAGACATCTACATACATAAGTTACCCTGATTAACACATAGTATATATACACAGCAATCAAGAGTTCTATATACGTTGTCTCTTATTTTGATTGACGATAAATTTATTCAATTCTCATCAACGCCTATCTCTGCCGAAAGGCAGCTCCATCCACTCTGCATTGAATCGCATGAAGGTGATGACTAAAGCCTGGTCCAAGGTATATATCTGGTGTCTTTGGCTTCTATTTCAACCTTCAACTATCTTATCTGAATATCTCCCTCTGCTCCAACCTCCCTCATAACTTTCATTAACTCTCTATCGTGCTTTACAACATTCACACATATCATCACATGCTACCCAATACACCTCTCACAAGAGTAAAAGTTTTCAAATTGTCTTTGAGGGTCATATAGACCATGAACACATAGTTTTAACGGTATTCATACCGTAAAACAAAACATTACAGTATGTTTACAATCACAAAGAAGGTAAACTACCATTAATAGTACTTTAGGTGATTAGCCTATTGTACCCTACGTCATGCATAATGTATTAATCATTCCTATAGCGAATATTTACGCCATTAGATTGGATCATTTATCCAAACAACATTGTTCACCTCGGTCTTATCATAGGATTCCGCACCAAACAATTTGGTTGGGAAATTTCTTTCAATGAACACTTAGAGTTTTCATTAACATTAGTCTAGTGATTCAAATAGCATAGACTCATATCAATAATTCAATTCAATCGAATTATTTAGATGTAGCCAAACCAGTTAGCAAATTAAACTTTTGAAAACATTTTCGAGAATGACATCATGATGATGCGTCTTGTATTAACAATCCGTTGAGGATGCTTGGTCATTGTATGACTTTGTCATAACACATCATACAATAGTGGAGCAATGACTTGAGTCAAATTCACACTAAGTATTCCTGTATTTACAACTCCATCACATTTTATCATCTACTTTTGAGGTTACATGGTACATGAGTGATAATTAAAACAAATTTTGATATTTCAAATCATTTGCGTCTAGCCAAAATAAGTAGCATAGATCGTACTTTAAACCATTTCAAAAATGATTACGAGTCTACATTTTTGTTTTCAAAAGCACATAGTGCGTATTTAGCTTGATGTCAAAAATTTTGAAGTTTAGCATAGCTAGGAGTTTAGGAAAACCTAACACCTTCACTAAAATCATTTACTTAACAATCTATACATTCTGTTATCCATAACACTCCATTCACACAAAACTATACCCAGTTCATCAAACCACACTTATGAGTTCATAAATTGCCACAATCATATGAGTTTAAGAACTTATCCTAGTCAGACCTTTGGCGTCCATTCGCTGAGGGGTTCATAAACATTTCATATAATTATGAGTCAAGAATGTCTCATAGGTATGAGTTTTAAGAACTCAAACTTAATCTTATATTCTCTATCTATGACCTATCTACCTGTTATACACCTGAGAATGGAGTCATCCTCTTAATGTGCATATAACAAATAGCGCGACACAGACATTTCAATGATTATCAGTGCCAGAAACTAAGTGGTTTTTACACCAAGTACAATTCAGCTCCCATACGAAGAATCATACAACTCGATTCTTGAGCATGAGTCCTCAATTGAATCCCCATCTAACACTAACCCCATTTCTCATAATACAATTTAATTCAGTTTATAATTCTCTTCTGGATCTGTACCAATTAATAGTACAATTCATACACAGCAATCTTGCTGTAAACTTTCCAATCATCAGATTGATTCCTTCTGGCTGTCATAGCCTTATCAGATCACAGGGTGATCTCATCGTATATATTACGATTTAGTTCTATATCTTGATCGTTTTATTTTACGATCTCTCATAATGCACTTTCGATCTTTTAGACTCAATCTATTCCCCACTCTTTGTTTAACTTTATAATCGAGTTAGGGAACTACTGTGTCTTTACACTCATGAGAGATTCATCTTTGAATCTTATCGACCAACTAACTCTATATGAGTTAATACTTATCCTAATCATTGCGGTTATTAGTCTGGGTATTCCTACCTAAGCTTCATAACCAACGACTTTGATACCAACACATGGCGACCCCAAATCCAGTACTTAAAAACCCGAACTTCGGTTCTCCACGATACCATTTCTTTAAGTGAATAATACTAAATAATAATACATTCGAACTTAATTTACATACATCAAAGTTTACTTCCCAGTGCGTGACCTTCAAATACATTCCTTACAATCTTTGGAATAGATACCAATACAACTATAACCATTAACTCCTAATACACACTTATTCGATCGACTTTCCTTTTCCTTTGTTCGTGTACTGCGCCTTGAGTTGCTCATACATAATCGAAAATATTTAATTTAAGCAAGGATGAGCATTTAATTGCCCAATGAGTAATAGCAATTATATATAAAATTTGAAAGAATATAAGTATTCTCTTTACATAACACTTCTACAACGAATTGAAAGTTGTGAAGTAATCTCATCTTGATAAAAATTCACATAACAACTCTCTTTCAAATTCTTTAAATTTGGCTCTGGCTCTACCCTTGAATAGGGTTTAAGAAACATACTATGAACATTCTTTTCATTTTCGAAAAGGTTTAGCGGAATTCTATCCTCAAACCGTCATAACTTACAGACGCGGAGGGTGATCGGCCAGTTGTACCTGTATTGATCAATACTACATAACTTGAACGAAATTCATCGCTCACTCTATCCGCCTTGCAAAAAAATCTTCCCATATAGGGATGTTCATACATGCACGGTTCCAAACAGAAGGTTTTAATCTTGCTCAACAATAATATGTAATTCAACATATATATACGGGTAATTGACAAAGGTGTATCAACATGCGAATAAATGCCATGATTATCCAAGTGGGGACACTTGTATAACCATTTAGAAATCAACTTAACGAAATATATATATACGAGCTAACATGTTGATAATCAAAGCGTACATAATGCATGCATGGAATAGAATAATTACGAAACTTATTACTCATGTCCATTGCATAAAGAAAATGCAAAGGTAAGATACTTTCCTGATTCGCTGATTACAAATCTTAACTTAGGTTTTATCTCTTTATCACAACTTATCAATAATCGGATCATTAGTTCGATTAGAACAATATATCTTAACACATAGTCTTTATCTATTACATTGACTGACATAGTCGATCACATAATCACGGTGATCATACTTTTAGTTCCTATTCTATACTTGAAATATTTTTATACATTTTTCAAATATCTCATCCATGCTCTTACGGTAGTCTTTTCTTTCTTGTATAAGGTCTAACATTTGTCGTCGTCGTGCAAAGCTGACTTTATCGGGTAAATCTTTGAGTCTAAGACTCTTATTCTATACCTCAACATCTGTAAATATCGGACATCTTATTTTTAATCATTTTATGCAATTTCGAGAAATTAAAAATTTAAAATAATTCAAATCATCACTAAAGGGCCTATAGTGATATAAGCATTACTATAGGTGTTCTTCTTCAAATTCGAACTTCATAATGGGTTCTCAAGTCAAATTTAGTTTGGTAAATTATAACTTTCAAATATCGGAATCATAATTAAATGATTTAAACATTAAACAATTCCATCATCATTAATAGATTAATTAATACTAAGCTATTAATGAAACCATTCTTAAAATATAAAAGTTATTTATAATAACTCAAACTATTTTTAAAACATTTATATTACCCAAATAATTACCATTAATATTTAAATATTAATGTACTATTTATCAAATATTAAAAGTCATTAATTATAACTTCAAATATTTTTAAATCCTTAATATCCTCTTTAAATGGTTTTAAATAAGTAAAACCATTTTTAAACTATTTATTTAATATTAATCATTAAAAAAACTAAATATCATTAATATTATCTTAATATCATTAATATTTAATTATTAATGAAATTATCATTTAAATATTAAAAGTTATATTTTATAACTTAAAATATTTTTAAATACCTTATTTTCATTTAAAATGATTTTATAATATTAAAATCATTTTAAACTAAATTATTGAATATAATCATTAAATAACTTTAATATCATTAATAATTATTAATTAATGAAATTCATCACAAAATATTAAAAGTCATCACAAAATAACTCATTTACATAATCAATTTCAAGCCAAAATAAACATAGTAAACGAACTAGTTTATTAACAACACTAACTAAACTTCAAAAATTCAAACTTTAACTAACAATTAAAAATAATAACATTACAAAATTAAATAAGAAACATACAGAAAATCTGAATTCCACAAATTGAATCGCACTTCCACGCCTAAAATTTAACTAAGGAGATCTTTATAAAAGTTCTCCCACAACAAAACCTTTCTCAAAAATTGGAGGCCTTATTGTTGGTGAATGAAACAAAGGCCAAGCCCTTCTATTTATAGGTTTAGAAAATGGTGAAGTTCTCAATTTAGTCGATGTGGGACTTGGTTTATACTAATTTTTCAATAGCTCACTTTGCGATTTTCTAACGCATTGCTCATAACTCCGATTAATCTGATTTTTGGATATGTTATACATGGTATGTAAGACTATTTTTAAAAAATACGAATTACCCAATTCGGGTTTATTAGGTAGCCCAAACAGTGCGTCAAAAGTGGACGTTCATAACAGTTTTCAATCTCGTTTCAGCTTTACCCTCTTTCGCTAAAACAGTCATAACTCTTTCATTTTAAAACATTTTAGAGCGATTCTTGAGCCCACGCGAAGCTAACTTCTAGGGCTATAACTTTTATTCTTTGACCATTTCCAAATTCTGAACACATCAGCCCAGAAATTCCGTTCAAATGGACTGCACCGCACTTGTTGGGAAGTTTTGACACTACTACTTTGAAATGTCATAACTCTCTCCTCCGATATCGGATTTAGTCCGTTTCGGAGTCTATGGAAAGATTATTCGGTGTACTATAACATACCAAAATCCCAGAAGGTTTTGGAAACATTAACTAATTGAAACAGTGTCCCGAATAGCACATCCCTTCTTGACTTTCGCTTTTGAGAAATTTGACACATTTCCTTCCAATCACGTAATTCCCTCATCCGAGGTGGAATGAGGTCATTCCAAAGCCTATGGCTTCCTAACTCAGTGCACTACAACATATCAAAAGCCCAGACCTTTTAAAGCACAAAAAGTGGACGAGAATGCCCCCATTACTGAATTTGCCCAAAATAGTTTATCATGATCGATTCAACCATGTTTGACCATCTATAACTTCTAATCTATACATGATATGGACTTGATTCTTTTTGCAGATTAAAGACCACATATCGGGCTACACATAACAACTTTTGAAGAACAAAACTCATGATCGAGCAAAGAGTTATGGCCTCGACATTTGGTGAAAAAAAAATAATGAAATTCGATTTTTCCAACTTGCTTAAATCTTCAAATTAAGTGCACTTTGATGTTATGGGTCTTTGATTTATCAACCCATATCATCAATTAACATTCTATTACATAACTTTAAACAATCAATTGCATCAAATAACATCGAATCAAAAGATTTCTAGGTTTAGTGTTCTTATACCCTTTTGCCAAAAATTCTTGATTCTTCCTTACGATTTGTTATGGGTGATGGTTGGGCTTTGTTTAAGAGTGTATGGGCAATCTTGTACAAGGCAATTAAATGTAATATTTAATCACTAGATTTAATTCTTATAATTTACCAATTAACTTCTATCCTTTGGTAAATTAAAACACTTATCTGATAACATCGAAATTAAACCCTTGTAATTAAAATTAGGGTTTCTCAACGTCATCAATTAGGGTTTTAATTGACCATTAGTGGTTCTTTAATTATCACGTATATTATTAACAACACGATCGTTACGGTTTCTAATTTCAACCGGTTAGGGTTATAATAATTAGGGTTTATCCTAATTATCGACGTCTGACGATAATTAGGGTTTCTTCTAATTACAGATATTCTTATTCACGATAACTTCATATACATAGTCACTACTCGAAAATATCCCATAACCGAGTTTAATAATTAGGGTTTCACAAAGATGCGGTAATATCTGTGACCTAATTGGCCGTCATTGCTCAATATTATCTGTCACACATACCCAGATACATAATTATGGTAGTGCTTTGTAAAATAATATAATATTATTATTCTCATCTCTTGATCATAATCCCAATCTAGGGTTTGGATCTCATATCCGACTTATTCTTCGTTACACATCATCAATAATCAAGTTAAAATAATTAACTTAAATATTACGAACAATTCATATAATAAAATATTTATTATATAAATCTAATTATCATATCATATATTATTTCCAATCATGTTTTCATGGAAAATAATTAATAAAAACATTTAAACTACGAAATTTATTACCATATAATTTGTGGTAATTAATAATTCCAAAATTATTTCTAATTTTTCAAGTAATAAATGTATTCGCATTTATCGTTCACTTTACTTGACACTTAGTCTCGCCATTAAATAAAAAAAAATTTATACGCAAAATTTCTTATTTATTTTATATAGAAAATCTCGAGTTATTACAGTTATCTTTATATTATTCTTACCAACTTCTTTCTCTTCTATGTCTTACGTGGATTTACTTCATTAATAGAACTCGTTTCGAGTTAATCATCCTTCCTAACGGCTTACTAACATTATTAATCGAAACTCGATCGTCATTTGTTAAGTACACTTTATTGCATACCGTTTACGTTAATATATTACTTAACAACTTTTACTTGTAACTCTTAATGTTATAGGCCTTATCATTATTGAATACGGTTCACATTCTTTTTACTTTATGTTCGTCGTTTAACTACTCATTAAACAATATTAAATTCCTAAAGTCATCACTGTAACAGTGATTTAGGAAAGGTCTTATCATTATTCATTAAGTAATTACATAACCCATACTTGTATTGCAAACCATTTGATTCATAATCAACTTGGTCAACAAATTTCTATAGCCGGCTTAACACATTACGTTTTTCTTATTACGATCATCTTCAATTGATTATTAACCTTTAATCATCATACATTAAGTGTCTAACAATGCCTTAACAATGTTATATTAACACCTTATTTCATTACTAATGAGTTATCTTTCCTTCCATACTTGTAAACATTCTTGGCTATCAAAACTTCTGGATCAGTATTTCCTACACACTTAACTTCTGCATCTCGCGTTGCGGCGTGAGTTAGCGAGATGCCACCGACATTCTTTATTATGGCGCTAAGGCTTTCAACATTGGCCTTGGGTTGGCCACATGGCTGACTCTCGTCTTATAGAAAAATTTTGCAGACTTTAAATTTTCTAAACTTCCCGGACGCATAAGTTCTTCGTTATAAGTCTGAATTGGCTCGTTCAAAAGCCTACGATTCACAAATTACATACTCTATGTGTTCATGCAAGAATTTTATCTATTTTAATTCGTTTGCTAAAAAATCACCTATTAGTCCATTTTAACGAAAACGATAAACGTTCGTAAACGTTCAACGCTCGTTTCTTCGTTCTAAGTCAGAATTTAGTCATTCTCGAGTCTGCAACTCTATAATGCCAAATGAGACTTGTCTCCATTGAAAACTAATGTTTTTAAGCTCAATATCAAAATTTGACTTCCATTCTGAGAATTTCATGAATTCGACGATTATCGTCCCAACTAGTGAATTTCACCTTAACTTCATTTCTTATGATTTGTTAATCATTTCAAATGGATTCAATCCATCATATTAAAATCTTGACATACATGCCTCATTAACTTATTTACATGATAAGTTCTTACTTGTTCTTCATTAGTCTATAACTTATAAAAGTATAACTGCTTATGATTTTACTTCACATGACTTAACATGGTCTAAATCCTTTTAACCATCATTCTCTCATCTTCTAGTCATATTAACTTCATTATTGCAACATATTACAAGTTCCTACAAATTTTTCCTTGATTCATAAATTATTTGATTACAAATAGCTTATTCATGACTTATACGGCTTATTACGACTTAAGCCCTTTGATTAATCATTCTTATTATTCCTTAGCATACATGTTCTACCACTACCAATTTCCCTACCAATGGAAGAGAAAGAGAATTATGGTTTAAGCTCTTACCTATGAAGATCACTTGCTTAATCCTTGTTCTTCTTTTTGCTTATTGAATTCTCAAAGGCTAACTTGTTCTAGCTCTTGTAGCTTATTTTCACTTATTCTCTATAACCAATAAGCTCTCAACTTGTTGAACAACCAACCAAATGAAAACCAAGCTTGCTATTTATAGGATTTGCTAGGTTAGGGTAGTTTGATCATTAGCCCATTCCACCTCCTTAATCACCTCCTTACTATTCCTAGCTTAAACACTAAGTTAACTTGCTCCCCACAACACTTGGTCATTAAGTCTACTTGGTCATTAAGCCACTCCACCTCCTTACTATTCATTACCTAACTTATTAAGTAAACTTGGCCACCACACTTAAGCACTTTGCTTGTTTATCACATAAGCACTTTACTTAGCTTTTAAGTTTGCTTGTTAATCACATAACTTATCCTTTGCTTGCTCATCACTTTTACTTAGTCACCAAGTACTTTACTTGGTCACCACTTTAGGTTATCCAGTGATCCAGGTTGCCCAAATGGATCAACCTTGCTTTGGACCTTAAATTCAATTAATCTCACTTTATACTTTGGGCTTGCATTAACAATTCTTTGAGCTTTAGCATTAGCTTGCATTGGGCTTACACATTAATACCTATTGGACTTACCCATTTCTACACTTGGGCCTTATCAGTTCTTATTGGACTTTACAATGTTCTACACAATCCTACAAGTCAATTACATTTGGCTTAAAGCCTTATAACGTATAATTTACGTATTAATCTCAGTATTCCACTTCATTATACTTATTCACATCTGACATACCACCATTCATTCATACTGTCGTATTATACTCAGTATTCATTACCTCGTACAATACCTACGTATTATACGATCAACGCTTTAATTCATTATACGTATTACATTTTCTTCTCAGAACTCACTTTCCCTAATCGTTAGGTTTTAAGCCCACAGGCGAAAAACTGCGTTTTCCATAACTGAAATATTATTGAATATTCTATCTCACCTCGATATTCTATCATTAAGTATTTCTCGGAAGTTCAAAAATAATTCCCAAGTAGAAATGCCTGAATAGTGTTTTTCGAAAAATTTCTCGGAAAACTTTTATTTTCGTCTTGGAAATTCAAACACTTTAATTCTATTACGTAACCAAAATACTATGACATTTCGCTATGTGTAGGTCATAAACGACCTTAAATTAGCTTACTCCCATAAATAATTAATTATATTCATTTAATCCACACAATAAAAATAAAAAATTTAATTCTCAAAAATCAAAAATTTCTGGTGCGTTACAGTATTTTAGTCATTTTGCTCCCCAAACCTCCTTACTATTCATGACTTAAGCATTAAGTTAACTTAGCCCTTATGTTTACTTAGCCCTTAAGTTTACTTACTCCTTAAGTTTACTAACTCCTTAAGTTAACCTCCTTACTATTCACGAAACTTAGCTTGTAAGTTTCGTGGTTCCGTCTTTCGGGTTTCGTCCGACAGTTTTAAAAATTGTTATTCTCGAAATCCAAATATTTTTGGATATTTCATTTTTCCTTTACCGATTAACTTTCACGTATTCTTCGGATTTCTAAAAAACTGAAAAAATACTTTTTGTTGTCAAGCGTTTTCCTTCATGTTTTCCCCTAACGTAGTTAAACGAATGAAAAGTACATAAATGTACTTTTCATCATTTTTATTTCGTTCGATTTCTACGCGTTTTTTGAGAAAAACTTATATCGGCTTACTTAACTTTTCACGATATATTATCGTCAAAACTTTCGACAGAATCTCATTTCGACATACCGAACTCTCGGAAAGGCTTAGGTTATTCAAACTCTAACCCTTAGGGTTTCGTCAAGTGAATAATGACTATTTCGTCTTTTTCCCCAGAAATATTTTATTCCCGAAAAAATTTTATTTTCGTCTTGAAAATTCTTACTCGTTCAATCTAGCTCATAGCCAGAATCCTCCCGATTAATAATCATCCTAGGTTCTAGAACGATTAATAAACACATAGCACATAATAGTATTTAATAAAAATTCACTTTATTAATAACTAATTCTTTAAATCTTAAATTCTGGACAATCAGATTTTACGGGTTGTCACATTCTTCCCTCCTTATAAAAATTCCATCCTTGGAATTTCTAAAACCACACCCATACCCGGGTGCCTACAACCTTTAGCAACAATTTAATCTCAATTCATCCTTCTCTCAAGGATCATCTGTTGACATAATCGTCATTAGTTAAACCTCACACTTAACTATACTTTCAATCTTTCGGTTCCTCACAACATGAATTACAAAGATTGTCCAGATTAAATTGAAATAAGGGTTAGAATACTTTCCTTCAGCGTCTGCTACAATTATAAGACGTGCACTTTCAGTCCTTAAGGTATCTACAGTAGATGATAACATCACATAACACATTAGGTCATGAATAACATACATAGTTCTTAAAGAATCTTACCCTTCTTCTTAATCTAATTACGTATTAGATTTGTTACTATTGGTCTCGACTTTCTGTTACGTCGTTCTTACGTTCATATGCAATTGACTTACTTCAACCCTAAGTGATCATACTTAAGGTTCAACAATGTCTTAATAATGTCACATCATGTTTATTAAGTTTGTACAACTTCATTATCTTTCCTTTCATCTTCATTGTCTTTCCTCTCTATGCTCCCCCTTCTTGGTAGCGGTGCCTTAAAAAGCTATAAAACTCACAGAAACCGATGTTGCATGAGTCCTCTTTGTTATGGTGTATTGCAAGGCACCAATTAACAGTGTACCATGTCTCGGCCTCGCGCTGCGGCGCAGGCCTTTGTGCCTTGAGTCGCGCTGCGGCATGGACTCTGTGCCTCAGAAAAATTTGACAGATTTTTGACTTTGTGAGATTTCCGAGCTCGTAACTTCTTCGTTATAAGTCCAAATTAGCTCGTTCAAGAGCCTACGGTTAACAAATTACATACTCTACATTTTCATGCAAGAATTGTATCTTTTTAACTTCGTTTACTCAAAATTCACCTATTGGTTCATTTTTAACGAAAACGATAAACGTTCAACGCTCGTTTCTTTGTTCTAAGTCAAAATTCAGTCATTTTCGAGTCCGCAACTCTATAATGCCAAATATGACTTGTCTCCATCGAAAACAAACGTTTCCAATTTCAAACACAAAATACGACTTCCATTCCGAGAATTTCACGAATTCGACGATTATTGTCTAATTATGGGAATTCCGACAAAACTTCGTTACTAACAATTTGTTCATCAATACAAATGGATTCAATTCATTATATAGACATTTCAACTTACATATTACAACAACTTATTTTCAAGTTATATTTTGGCTTATTCTTCATAAGTTCATGATTTTATAATTTATAAGATTTCATTCCTTATGACTTATTATTGGTTTAAGTCCTTTAAGCAACATTCTTACATCTTATCAACTATATTAACTTCTTAAGGTAAACATATGACAAGTCCATATATGTTCATCATAAGTTCATAATTTATTTAGGTTCAAATTACTTCTACATGACTTATTCGGCTTAAGTCCATTGCTTATTCACTTCTTATGATTGCTTAGCATATATGACCATCACTTCTCTATCAAGCTATTATGGTAGAGATAGAAGACTAATGGCATATGATAATTTACCTTTGATGATAAGCTTTCTTCTTTTTGGAAATCTAACAATGAACGTTTGACTTATTCTTGGCTTATTCTCTCTAACACATAAGTTGTTTTGTATTGGTTGAAAATGAACAAGCAATAATGAAATCCAAGTTGGGTATTTATAGGACTTCCAATGTGAGGGCATAAGGGACATTAGGACATCCACCTACTTAGTAAACCTCCTTACTATTCACTACTTAATCCTTAAGTTAACTTGCTAACCACACAACTTTCTTACCCATCAAACAAAGTTCTTGGTCACTAATTCACACATGGGTTGCCCCATGGATCAAGCTTTACCCATTGGATCATTACCTTGGGCTTAGGTCCACTTAGATTAACTTATTCCTTTGGGCTTGTATTAACTTATAAAAGTATAACTACTTATGATTTTACTTCACATGACTTAACTACTTATGAAATCTCTCTCTCTCTCTCTCAAAAGTTGTAGAATTTTCAAAATCCTGAACAAATGAGTTAAGCTTCCTATTTATAGAAAACCAAGGCTAGGGGTATTTGTGACGCCCCCAAATCCGGGTCTCTTCCAACCCGACAGATGGTGCTACACGGTACTTATAACTGTACATTCACTCTATTTAAACGACATCAAAATGTGTGTCTCAATGACATTCTTATTACAAAAACAATATTACATCCCGTTCCCAGGTTCTAAAACCAATACATTCTTTGTTCATCATACTATAATATATACAACTTACTAGTTTATTACAAGGTAAACTAATCGTTCATCTTCGTCTTGCCTTTAACCTTGTCAGATCCCTCGATTCGTCCAGTTCTAGCTGCATTCATATGGTTCAAGCAAGAGTGAGCATAACAAGCTCAACAAGTACAACAATTTCTTTTAAACGACATGCTTGAAACATAGGAATCATATATCTTTAATAATTGTATAATAGTTATGAAGTACTATCAATAATTCAAAATAGCATTTCTTTTCCTTCAAAACGTTTTACAATAACAATATTCAGTAAAACATCAATTCTGGCTCAAGACCAGGAGCATTTCATAATTTATTTGAAAAGGACAACCCGGCACTAAGTCCGTAAGTCCAGCATATCTTACGAGCACTTCTGGGTGATCAGTCCATAGTACTCTATGTTGATCAACACTACATTCTTTAAACGTGTTTACGTTTAAGTTTTGGCAACCTCACGTGCCCATCGAATAATCGATGAAAATAAATCAAATAATTGGCAAACAATTGGCGTAGGATAGCGTTAACAATTCTATATTGAAAGACTTGTAAATAAATAAATCAATCTTCAAGATTAGTCTAGCCGAGTCAAAACTGGCATCGACCCTTTCTTTAAAATCATTCATGCATCTTATAACATGAATCACAGAAAACATGGCTAACACGAAGGTTAGACAAGTGTTTAAGAAAAACTTGCCTTCAGCGTCTACTATAGTAAAAATAACTTTTCCTTTCAGTCTTTAAGGTCTCTACAATACATAACCACATCACATACCACATTAGGTCAAGAATGAACATACATAGTTCCTAATGAATCTTACCATTCTTCTCAATCTAATCATGTATTAGATTTGTTATTTATTGGTTTCGGCTTATCGTTATCTTTATATCATTCTTACCAACTTCTTTCTCTTCTATGTCTTACATGGATTTACTTCATTAATAGAACTCATTTCGAGTTAATCATCCTTCCTAACGGCTTACTAACATTATTAATCGAAACTCGATCGTCATTTGTTAAGTACACTTTATTGAATACCGTTTAAATTCACGTATTACTTAACAACTTTTACTTGTAACTCTTAATGTTATAGGCCTTATCATTATTAAATATGGTTCACATTCTTTTTACTTTATGTTCGTCGTTTAACTACTCATTAAACAACATTAAATTCCTAAAGTCATCAACTTTATACTTGTTGATTTAGGAAAGGTCATCTCATTATTCATTAAGTAATTACATAACCCATACTTGTATTGCAAACCATTGGATTCATAATCAACTTGGTCAACAAATTTCTATAAATTAAACAAACATTCGTTGTTCTTATTACGATCATCTTTAATTCATTATTATCCTTTAATAATCATACATTAAGTGTCTAACAATGCCTTAACAATGTTATATTAACACCTTATTTCATTACTAATGAGTTATCTTTCCTTCTATACTTGTAAACATTCTTGTCTATCAAAACTCTACGAACTGAAATACATTTCACACTTAACTCTACATCTCATGTTGCTGGCCATGAGTTAGCGATATCTTACTAACATTGTTACGGCGTTATTGGCGCCACCATTTGGCCTTGGGTTGGTATACATGCTTCCGACTCTGTCTTAGAGAAAATTTTGCAGACTTTAAATTTTCTAAACTTCCCGGACGCATAACTTCTTCGTTATAAGTCCGAATTGGCTCGTTCAAAAGCCTATGGATCAAAAATTACATACTCTACGTGTTCATGTAAGAATTTTATCTATTTGACCTCGTTTGCTAAAAAATCATCAATTAGTCCATTTTAACGAAAACGATAAACGTTAAGTGAGCGTTCAACGCTTCGTTCTTAGATTCTAAGTCGAATTCGGTCATTCTCGAGTCCGCAACTCTATAATGCCAAATGAGACTTGTCTCCATTGAAAACTAATATTTCTAAGCTCAATATCAAAATTTGACTTCCATTCAGAAATTTCACGAATTCTACGATTATCGTCCCAAACTTCGTGAATTTACGCTTAACTTCATTTCTTATGATTTGTTCATCGTTTCAAATGGATTCAATCCATCATATTAAAATCTTGACATACGTATCTCATTAACTTATTTACATGATAAGTTCTTACTTGTTCTTCATTAGTCTATAACTTATAAAAGTATAACTACTTATGATTTTACTTCACATGACTTAACATGGTCTAAATCCTTTTAACCGCCATTCTCTCATCTTCTTGTCATATTAACTTCATTATTGCAACATATTACAAGTTCCTACAAGTTTTTCCTTGATTCATAACTTATTTGATTACAAATAGCTTATTCATGACTTATACGGCTTATTACGACTTAAACCCTTTGATTACTCATTCTTATCATTCCTTAGCATACATGTTCTACCACTACCCATTTCCCTACCAATGGAAGAGAACTAGAATTATGGTTTAAGCTCTTACCTATGAAGATCACTTGCTTAATCCTTGTTCTTCTTCTTGCTTATTGAATTCTCAAAGGCTAACTTGTTCTAGCTCTTGTAGCTTATTTTCACTTATTCTCTATAACCAATAAGCTCTCAGCTTGTTGAACAACCAACAAAATGAAAACCAAGCTTGCTATTTATAGGACTTGCTAGGTTAGGGTAGTTTGTTCATTAGGCCATTCCACCTCCTTAATCACCTCCTTACTATTCCTATCTTAAACACTAAGTTAACTTGCTACCCACAACACTTGGTCATTAAGTCTACTTGGTCATTAAGCCACTCCACCTCCTTACTATTCATTACCTAGATTATTAAGTAAACTTGGCCACCACACTTAAGCACTTTGTTTGTTTATCACATAAGCACTTTACTTAGATTTTAAGTTTGCTTGTTAATCACATAACTTATCCTTTGCTTGCTCATCACTTTTACTTAGTCACCAAGTACTTTACTTGGTCACCACTTTGGGTTATCCAAGTGATCATGGGTTGCCCCAATGGATCAACCTTGCTTTGAACCTTAAATTCAATTAATCTCACTTTATACTTTGAGCTTGCATTAAAAATTCTTTGAGCTTTAGCATTAGCTTGCATTGGGCTTACACATTAATTCCTATTGGACTTACCCATTTCTACACTTGGGACTTATCAATTCTTATTGGACTTTACGATGTTCTACACAATCCTACAAGTTAATTACATTTGGCTTAAAGCCTTATAACGTATAATTTACGTATTAATCTCGTATTCCACTTCATATAGTTATTCATATACGACATACCATTATTCATTCATACTCGTATAAAACCTCGTATTATACTCGTATTCATTACCTCATACAATACCTACATATTATACGATCAACGCTGTAATTCATTATACGTATTACATTTTCTTCTCGGAACTCACTTTCCCTAATTGTTAGGTTTTAAGCCTGCAGGCGAAAAACTGCGTTCTCCATTTCTGAAATATTATTGAATATTCTATCTCACCTCGATAGTCTATCATTACATATTTCTCGGATGTTCAAAAATAATTCCCGAGCAGAAATGCGTGAATATTGTTTTTCGAAAAATTTCTCGGAAAGCTTTTATTTTCGTCTTGGAAATTCAAACACTTTAATTCTGTTACGTAGCCAAACTACTACGATATTCCGCTTTGTCTAGGTCATAGAACGACCATCAATTAGCTTACTCCCATAAATAATTAATTAAATTCATTTAATCCACATAATAAAAATAAAAAATTTAATTCTCAAAAATCCTAAATTTCTGGGGCGTTACAGTATTTTAGTCATTTTGCTCCCCAAACCTCCTTACTATTCATGACTTAAGCATTAAGTTAACTTAGCCCTTAAGTTTACTTAGCCCTTAAGTTTTCTTAACCCTTAAGTTTACTTACTCCTTATGTTTACTTAGCCCTT
Source organism: Panax ginseng (assembly GCA_020205605.1). Taxonomy (NCBI): domain Eukaryota; kingdom Viridiplantae; phylum Streptophyta; class Magnoliopsida; order Apiales; family Araliaceae; genus Panax; species Panax ginseng. The sequence continues at coordinate 22,289,916 of CM035135.1, forward strand.
AAGTTTACTTACTCCTTAAGTTAACCTCCTTACTATTCATGAAACTTAGCTTGTAAGTTTCGTGGTTTCGTCCGACAGTTTTAAAAACTACGATTCTCGAAATCCAAATATTTTTAGATATTTCGTCTTTCCTTTACCGATTAACTTTTACGTATTCTTCGGATTTCACATTTTATTTCGTCTGATTTCTACACGTTTTTCGAGAAAAACTTTTATCGGCTTACTTAACTTTTCATGATATATTATCGTCAAATCTTTTGACGGAATTTTATTTCGACATACCGAACTCTCGGAAAGGCTTAGGTTATTTAAACCCTAACCCTTAGGGTTTCGTCAGGTGAATAATGACTATTTCGTCTTTTTCCCCAGAAATATTTTGTTCCCGGAAAAATTTTATTTTCGTCTTGAAAATTCTTACTCGTTCAATCTAGCTCAAAGCCAGAATCCTCCCGATTAATAATCATCCTAGGTTCTAGAACGATTAATAAACACATAGCACATAATAGTATTTAATAAAAATTCACTTTATTAATAACTAATTCTTTAAATCATAAATTCTGAACAATCTGATTTTCCGAGTTGTCACATTCTTCCCTCCTTATAAAAATTCCATCCTCGGAATTTCTAAAACCACACCCATACCCGGGTGCCTACAACCTTTAGCAATAATTTAATCTCAATTCATCCTTCTCTCAAGGATCATCTGTTGACATAATCGTCATTAGTTATACCTCACACTTAACTATACTTTCAATCTTTCGGTTCCTCACAACAAGAATTACAAAGCTTGTCCAGATTAAATTGAAATACGGGTTAGAATACTTTCCTTCAGCGTCTGCTACAGTTATAAGACGTGCACTTTCAGTCCTTAAGGTCTCTACAGTAGATGACAACATCACATAACACATTAGGTCATGATAACATACATAGTTCTTAAAGAATCTTACCCTTCTTCTCGAACTAATTACGTATTAGATTTGTTACTATTGGTCTCGACTTTCTGTTACGTCGTTCTTACGTTGACATGCAAATGACTTACTTCAACCCTAAGTGATCATACTTAAGGTTCAACAATGTCTTAATAATGTCACATCATGTTTATTAAGTTTGTACAACTTCATTATCTTTCCTTTCATCTTCATTGTCTTTCCTCTCTATGCTCCCCCTTCTTCAGTAGCGGCTGCCAAGAAAATTGAAGAAACTACAGACCGGACTCGGTGACTGGCACAAGAGTCCTCTTTTATTATGGTCGTCTTTGCGGCACCAATTAATAGTGTACCATGTCTCGGCCTCGCGCTGCGGCACGGACTCTGTGCCTCAAAACAATTTGACAGATTTTTGACTTTGTGAGATTTTCGAGCTCGTAACTTCTTTGTTATAAGTCCAAATTAGCTCGTTCAAGAGCCTACGATTAACAAATTACATACTCTACATTTTCATGCAAGAATTTTATCTTTTTGACTTCGTTAACTCAAAATTCACCTATTGGTTCATTTTTAACGAAAACGATAAACGTTCAACGCTCATTTCTTTGTTCTAAGTCAAAATTCGGTCATTTTCGAGTTCGCGGCTCTATAATGCCAACTATGACTTGTCTCCATCGAAAACCAACATTTTCGATTTCAAACCCAAAATACGACTTCCATTCCGAGTATTTCACGAATTCGATGATTATCGTCCAATTCTGTGAATTCCGACAAAACTTCGTTACTAACGATTTGTTCATCAATACAAATGGATTCAATTTATTATATAGACATTTCAACTTACATATTACAACAACTAATTTTCAAGTTATATTTTGGCTTATTCTTCATAAGTTCATGACTTTATAATTTATAAGATTTCATTCCTTATGACTTATTATTGGTTTAAGTCCTTTAAGCAACATGCTTACATCTTATCAACCATATTAACTTCTTAAGGTAAACATATGACAAGTCCATATATGTTCATCATAAGTTCATAACTTATTTAGGTTCAAATTACTTCTACATGACTTATTCGGCTTAAGTCCATTGCTTATTCACTTCTTATGATTGCTTAGCATATATGACCATCACTTATCTATCAAGCTATTATGGTAGAGATAGAAGACTAATGGCATATGATAATTTATCTTTGATGATAAGCTTTCTTCTTCTTGGAAATCTAACAATGAAAGTTTGACTTATTCTTGGCTTATTCTCTCTAACACTTAAGTTGTTTTGTATTGGATGAAAATGAACAAGCAATAATGAAATCCAAGTTGGGTATTTATAGGATTTCCAATGTGAGGGCATAAGGGACATTAGGACATCCATCTCCTTAGTAAACCTCCTTAATATTCATTACTTAATCCTTAAGTAAACTTGCTAACCACACAACTTTCTTACCCATCAAATAAAGTTCTTGGTCACCAATTCACACATGGGTTGCCCCATGGATCAAGCTTTACCCATTGGATCATTACATTGGGCTTAGGTCCACTTAGATTAACTTATTCCTTTGGGCTTATACATCAAATTCTTATTGGACTTGTACATCCTATATAATTCACAAGTTCATTTACAAATGGCTTAAAGCCTTATTACAAATCCTCTACGTATAATTCTCGTATTCTAACTCGTATACTAAATCATAATATCTGAAATACCATCATTCCCATATACTTTCGTATAATACTTCATTATCATACTATCATACACTTACCTCGTCTAATACATACGTATGTCATCGATCACTACATTAGATTCTTAATACTTGATTCTCCTAATTTTCTCGAACTAAGTCCGCATGCGAAATATTACATTTTCCATACGTGAATTATTATTACATAATCCATCTCACTTCGATATTATAACGTTATTTCTTTCTCGGAAGTCCAAAAATAATTTTCGAGCAGCAATCTATGAATAATGTTTTTCAAAAAATTTCTCAGAAAACGTTTATTTTCGTCTTGGAAATTCAAACACTTTAATTCCTTCACGTAGTTAAAATACTATGACGTTCCAACATTTCTAGGTTATAGAACGACATTCTTCTTACTAACACATAATAATAACAAGTAATATAATTTTATTCATTATTTTATTATATAAAATTATTTTACAAAGGATCTGAATTTCTCGGTCGTTACATTCTTCCCCCCTTATAAAGATTCTGTCCCCAGAATCTCGTCTCACATTACGCAAACAACTGAGGGTAATCCTTCTTTATCTTTTCTTCCAATTCCCACGTTGCTTCTTCTGCATCGTGGTTCTTCCATATCACCTTCATGGAAGATATAACTTTGTTCCGCAGAACTTGTTCTTTTTTATCGACAATTTAAATTGGCGTCTCTTCGTACATTAAGTCCTTCTCGACATGAATAGGCTCATATTCTATTATGTGCTTATAATCCGGCTTATAAGGATGCAATACCGATACATGAAACATGTTAAGTATTCGTTCTAGGTCTGGAGGCAACGCTACCATATAAGCTACTTCACCTACCCATTTTAACACTTCAAAAGGTCCTATAAACCTTGGACTTAACTTTTCCTTCTTTCTAAAGCGTATCTTTCCTTTCCAGGGAGATACCTTTAGAAATACATAAGAACCTATTTCAAACTCCCTATTTTCTCAATGCAAGTTCGCATACTTCTTTTGTTTGTCTTGAGCTGCTATGAGACGCATTCGTATCAACTTCACCATATCCGTTGTTTGATGCACCAATTCTGACCCTAGCATTCGGCGTTTTCCCACTTCATCCTAATACAATGGTGTTCTGTACTTCCTCCCATACAAAGCTTTATAAGGCGGCATACCTATGCTTATATGATAACTATTGTTACGCAAACTCTACTAACGGGAGATGATCATCCCAACTACCTTTGAAATCCATGATGCAAGATCTTAACATATCTTCTAACGTCTGAATTGTTCTCTCGCTTTGTCCATCAGTTTGTGAATGATATGTCATACTCAACTTTAACTGCGTTCCCAACTGCTCTTGTAGACTCCTCCAAAAGTTCGATGTGAATCGTGGATCACGATCTGACACAATCGATACTGGTGCTCCATGTCTGGAAATTATTTCCTTAACATAAAGTTGAGCTAACTGGTCTAAGTTATACTTGAACCTAATTGGAAAAAAGTGAGTTGATTTCGTCAACCGGTCCACTATTACCCAAATCGCATCATACCCTTTCATTGTAGTCGAAAGTCCCACCACAAAGTCCATCGTGATATTCTCCCACTTCCACTCCGGAATCTCCAATAACTGTAACAAGCCACTTGGTCGTTGATGTTCGGCCTTAACTTTCTGACAAGTCAAGCACCTACTCACATACTCAGCTATATCTCTCTTCATGTTTGGCCACCAAAAACTCTATCGAAGGTCTTGATACATCTTAGTACTACCAGAATGAATCAAAAACCTCGAATTATGAGCCTCTTGTATTACCTACTCCTTTAATTCCGTCTCATTCGGAACCCAAATTCTTCCTTCAAATTTTAATAATCTCTCATTATCAAGACTAAACTGTATGTCTTTTTCATTGGTTAACCTCTTCTTCATCTGGTCATACTCATCAGTTTTGAGCTGCACCTCCTTGACTCTCTCTATGATAGTAGATTGCATCTCCGTCGCAAATAGTATTTATCCTAATTTACTCGACAACTTCAGTTCTAATTCCATCCTAGCCATCTCTGTTATTAACTCAGTTTGAGCCGTTAACATTGACAACTTCTCCCGACCCTTCCTACTTAAGGCATCGACAACTACATTGGCTTTTCCAAGGCGATACATGATTTCACAGTCGTAATCCTTTATCAACTCTAGCCATCTCCTTTGTCTCATATTCAACTCCTTTTGTGTGAAGATATATTTTAGACTCTTGTGGTCAGTATATATCTCATATGTCTCTTCGTAAAGATAATGTCTCCATATTTTTAAGGCAAAAACTATTGCGGCCAGTTCCAGATCATAAGTAGGGTAAACTTTCTCATAATCCTTCAACTGCCTGGATGCATATGCAATGACCTTTCCATGCTGCATGAGGACACAACCAAGTCCTTTATCTGAAGCATCCCTATAAACTACAAAATTTCCTATGTCATCAGGTAGTGACAAAACAGGTGCTTCACTCAACCTCTTCTTCAGTTCTTGAAAACGGTCTTCGCATTTCTTAGTCCATACCTATTTCACCATCTTCCTTGTTAAGTTAGTCAACGGAGTAGCTATCTTTGAAAAATTGTGGATGAATCTCCGATAGTATCCCGCTAACCCTAGAAAACTCCGCACCTCAGTCGGCGTTTTCGGTTGTTCCCAATTCATCACAGCCTCCACCTTTGCTGGATCTACTGAAATCCCCTCATTATCAATGACATGACCTAAAAATTATACATTTTCCAACCAAAATTCACACTTAGTGAACTGTGCATACAAATTCTCCTTCCTTAGTGTTTCTAACACTATTCTTAGGTGTTTAACATGATCTTCTAGCGTCTTAGAATAGACTAGAATATCATCGATAAACACTACGACGAACTTCTCCAAATATAGTTTGAACACTCTGTTCATCATATCCATAAATGCAGCTGGTGCATTTGTCAACCCAAATGACATCACCAAAAACTCGTAATGACCATAACGAGTCCTGAATGCTGTCTTTGGTACATTCTCCTTCCTAACCTTCAATTGGTGATACCCCATCCTTAAATCTATTTTAGAAAAATACTTAGCCCCTTTCAACTGATTAAAAAGATCATCGATCCTGGGCAATGGGTATTTATTCTTTATCGTTAACTTGTTCAACTCTCTATAGTCGATACAAAGTCTTAACGATCCATCCTTCTTCTTGACAAATAGTACCGATGCTCCCCACGACGAAACACTAAATTGTATGTACTTCCTGTCCAACAGTTCTTGTATCTGTACCATTAACTCCTTCATCTCCACTGGTGCCATACGGTACGGTGCCCTCGAAACTGGTGCCGCTCCTGGCACAATGTCTATTATAAACTCGGTTTCCTTATCCGGTGGAAGTCCCGACAATTCACTTGGAAATACATCCGCGAATTCTCTAACTATAGGTATTTGTTCCATGGTTGCTGCCACTCTCTGGGTATCAACAACATGACACAGATAACCTACACATCCCTTCCTTAATAATTTCCTCGTTTGTGTAATGGTTAGACAACACGAACGTCCCGGCGATCTATTCCCATAAAATACTACTTGTGGTTATTTTAACGTTCTAAGGTTCACACATTTCTTCTGACAATCTATAATTGCCCCATAGTTTACCAACCAATCCATTTCGAGAATCACATTGAATTCTCCTAACTTTATCGGTAGTAAATCTACCAATAATTTATAACCTCGTATGTCTACGCAACAACTACTATAAATATTTTCAACAGGAATTATCTCTTCGTTTGCTACCATAATATTTAAAGGTATAGGCAACCTTTCGGGAAGTAATCCTAATCGTCTAGCAAAATCACATGCTATAAACGAACAAGTAGCACCCGAATCAAACAGCACGTAAGCATTTATGTCGTTGATCAGAATAATATGTGTGACGACGTCCCCTAATGCAACTGCATCTTGGACTATCATGTTAAAGGTACGACCCATCGGCCTACCCGGCTGCGCTGGACCACTAATAGCTAACTTACCTCTATTGGAACCCTTGTTCCCATCCGTCCCTTTCTTCGGGCTATTCTTTGCCATGTGGTCAGTTGACCCACACACAAAGCATCTGTGGTTCTTCTTTGGACTTGGACAGTTAGGCGAGATGTGCCCTTCCTGTCCACAGTTGTAGCATACAGCCTTCCCCTTGAGATAGACTCCTAAATGAGTCTTCCCACTGGTCTTGTAGGCCTCCATTCTCCTCTTCGGGTCTCCTTGCTTCACTCCGGTATTCCCAGAGCTGAACACTTTCCTCTTCTATCCCTCGACACTCCCACTGGCTCCTTCTATCTTCACTCCCCCATCCACTTTCCCCTTGTTCTTCTTATCTTTGTGGTATTGGCTCAACGCCTCACTACCACCTTCGACGATTATCTCCTTCTCTAAAATGGTCCCAAACGATGTACTTTGGAACACAGAAATATAGTTATAGAGCCAGGGTTTCAAGCCATGCTCGAACCGTCGTGCCTTTCTAACCTCGGTATCCACTTGGTGTGGAGTAAGCCTCGCCAGTTCATTAAACTTGGCGGCGTATTGGGGAACCATCATGTCCCCTTGTTTCAAGTCCAAAATCCGCATCTCCATTCTCCCCTGCATACTCGTGGGAAAGTAGTTCTCGAAGAATATCTCCTTGAACCTCACCCACGTCAAATTCTCTATCCCGACCCTAGCCTGATTGGCCTCCCAACAAAAGTTGGCCTCTCCCTTCATCATGTAGGTTGCAAAGGCAACCTTCTGGGCCTCGTCAACATTAGCAATCACAAATGCCTTCTCAATTTCGTTTACCCACATTTGGGCTTTGATAGGGTCCATAGTTCCTTTGAACTCCGGAAGACCCATGCTTTTAAAATCCTTAAAGGTAGTAGCTCGCGCTACTCCCAGATTTATGGGGATATTAGCCACAGTTCTATTAAATGCGGCTGTTAAAAGATTAACAAAATCCTGCATGCGGTTAATTGGACCTCCCTCCTGTTGATTTACATTAGCGCCTTGGTTTCGTTGTACTCTTCTTGGCGGCATTTTACTGATACAATAAACAACACATCGCGTTATTATTCTCTTATTATTAGTTAGTTATTATTCAAGATTAAACAATAACTTCAACATTCATTACTCAATATTTTTTGAAACAGGATTATATTGATTTCTTGATTGTAGTATAATAATACATCGGTTATATTACACAGTTTACACTGATTACATTACTTTCCCGCAATTGTTTTCCAAAAATTTGGGATTTACAAAAGACTACCATTTGTTATACAAAAGAGGGTTTTACGTCACTACTAGATACAAAATATTTACATATCTAAACTACTTTAGCTACTACTAGATTACATCTGCCTTAAGGCATTATCAAAATCTGCCTTGGCAAGACTGGAAAAAATATCACGGCTGATAGTATGCCGCGTCTGCCCTACCTCTATGGGATAACCAGCCACCTACAGCTGGAAGTCTGCATGAGAACTCCTTTGAATATAGGACATTCTACCTATCTTCTGCTTTTTGGTCTTTAGCTCCCCCTGAGCTCAAAGACCTCCTGTTTCAGCTCATGGACCTTGTCCTTAGCCAAAACTCTCTCATCGTGCTCTTGCTCCCATATGGACTCCACGTGCGTCTTATCCTCTATAACAGCTTGGAGCTCTGCTTTTAGCTCCTTAACCTCGTGACAGTAATAGATATTTCTATCCAACACTGACATAAAAAGTGACATCATTGACTCCCCCGGAGCCATCTCTACTGCTATTGCTACTGGTTTAAAGGACACTACCTCTACTTCTTCCTCCATCATGCCATCAAATACTGACATGAGATTAGGGTCCTCTGAGTCTCCAGACTCAATCACTATAACTTCGGGCTCTGCCGCTATGGGGTTCGGTATAATCTCTATCTGATTAACTAATCCTTCACTAACTGTTTGTACATCTAACTGCATTCCATTTACACCTGACATCTACACAAAATAATTAAGTTGATTAGTACACGTCAGTTCAATAATAAAAACACATAACATATTCATAATACATTTTTACAAGGTTATTTTCTTCTTTTACTTCTTTGACTTCTCTTAAGGTTATGACTTAAGGTTTTTAATACTTCTTTGACTTCGTCTTCGCCTTTCCTTTATACTTGCAGGAGCCTTGGGTCCGTTCGATCTTAGCTGCGTTTATATGGTTCAAGCAAGAGTGAGCATGACTAGCTCAGCAAGTACAACAATTCCAATAAACAACATACTTGAAACATAAAAATCATATATCTTCAATAACTGAACAATAGTTATGAAGTACTATTGATAATTTAAAATAACACTTCTTTTCATTCAAAACGTTTTATAACAACATTATTCAGTAAGACATCAATTCCGGTCCAAGACCTTGGGAATTTCATACTTTATTTGAAAAAGACATCCCGACACTAAGTCTATAAGTTCGACATTTTTTACGAGCACGTCTAGGTGATCAGCCTATAGTACTCTATGTTGATCAACACTACATTCATTAAACGTATGTACGTTTAAGTTGTGGTAACCTCACGTGCCTGTCGTTTGATGACAAAACATTTTTAGCATACTCAGTCTTCGTTTGAAAACCACACCAATATAACTTGGTACAACATTGACCATTCTTTGATAGAAACATAATATAAGTCTAGCCGAAAGATTTGACTTTAACTTCATCATACAATACTTCATGCGTAAGAATACATGAATTACAAAGCTTGTCCAGATTAAATTGAAATACGGGTTAGAATACTTTCCTTCAGCGTCTGCTACAGTTATAAGACGTGCACTTTCAGTCCTTAAGGTCTCTACAGTAGATGACAACATCACATAACACATTAGGTCATGAATAACATACATAGTTCCTAAAGAATCTTACCCTTCTTCTCAATCTAATTACGTATTATATTTGTTACTATTGGTCTCGGCTTTCTGTTACGTCGTTCTTACGTTCACATGCAATTGACTTACTAATAAGTTGGTTTTATACCTTCTTATCTGGCATCTATTACTTGAATTAATTGCTCAATCTCGTGTTTCTTAGTTACTTTTCATGCATTTTGTTTCCATTTTGTAGATTATATGTTTGGAAGCGGATTGACTAACTATTGCAATGAAATTGTAAGGAAAAGCAATTCCAGATATCGTTCGGGCCTTCATGTTCATTTTATGTGTATTTCATGTTCGTGGCGTGGAACTTGGACTATGTTGTAGAACCCTTCCTTGGCTTTTCGGAATGTCTTGATTCATTCCAATCGAAAGTTCGGATGTGAGATTATTGCATATTTATCAAAGCTAAGAGTTGTTATGTTGTCATTTACACAGCAGCCACTTCAAGTGCAATTTATACATTCATACATTCGTTATTTCTGAAAATGAAAAGAATAAAAGTTATAGAGCTCATCGATATCTTCAATTTGATAGGTGACGGGCTCCGTAACTCCTCCCAGTTTAAAAGTTATGGTAGTTTTAGCATAGGATATTGCAGCAGATTTCCAGAAGGTAGGCAAGCTGGGGCTTGCCCTTTTATGCCTTGATAACAAGCTAGGGCTTGGGGTCTGGGCACATTAGCAGCGAGGAGGCAAGCTGGGGCTTGCTATTACAAAGGGAAAAGGCAAGCTGGGGCTTGGGTACTAGAATTTGAAGTCTCCTAGTTGGTTTCTAATGCTACAAACATGGAGTTTTAGTGATGGTGATGACTTGGGATTCGTTTTGGCATGGAATTGTAATCAGAATACATGTGGAAGTATATAATTAAAAACAAACAATGAGATTAAAGACACACAAGGAAAATTACGAAGATTAATCTGATTTTTTCTAAGCAAGCGTTGGAGGAGTAATTCAAGGTTATTTTCGAGACGATTGAGATTTTAGGCTACGTGAAGGGTCTTTTTCAATATTTTTCATCTTAGACTATTATTTGTAATTGAAAGAATGATTTCCATGATTTATTCAGTGTTTATTTCATTTATTATGAACTAATTCACTTTTTAGGCTTATGATGGACCTTTGAGTGAATCTATGATTTTGTAAACTTTGATTTCCAATTTAATAAGCTATTTCCAGTTTATCTATATTGATTTGAGCTTGAATCTATAAATTTCCTGATCAACAATTCTTTGTGGAATTGGATGGAATCGAGAGAGGATATTTAAATCTAGACTTAGTTGATATAGCATGTGTTCATGATTTTGTGAATAGCTTAATTGTGATGAATGTTAAGGTAGAGATATGCTTGACATCACATGTAATCGGATAGAGAATTAAATGGATTTCTATCTTAATTGTGGATTGACGTTGATACGGTATTAGTGCATCGAGAAGTGGTTAATACTACGTTCGTGTTCTTGATTAATAAATTGGGATAGTGAATTAAATTGGAATAAAGGTGTTAAAATCAGAGTGAAGCTTAGGGTGAAATCATAAGTCTAATTCTCCATTAATTATTTGAAATTCCAGATTTTGATACTTGTGATTATTTTGTGATAGTTTAATTATTCTTTAATTTAGAGTTTTTAATTTTAATCATTGAGTTGATTTGTTTAATAAAATCAGGATTAATATAAAGTTGGTAATTGTAAGTTAGGATTATTGCTAGTTAGGCTCTATGGGAACGATACTCTACTTATCACTTTATTACTTGTTGACAACGTATACTTGCGTGTTGTGCGTAATTAGATTTTACCCAACACTTACTTCAACCCTAAGTGATCATACTTAAGGTTCAACAATGTCTTAATAATGTCACATCATGTTTATTAAGTTTGTCCTACTTCATTGTCTTTCCTTTTATCTTCATAATCATTCATCTCTATGTAAACCCTAAGGCTGGCGCTGTGGCGCCATCTCCCTCTTCTTTAGCCGCGCTGTAGCTCAAAACTGCAGAAACTAAAGACCCTACACGGCAGTGCTAATGTAGTCCTCTTTCTTATAAGCGTCTTTGCGGGCGCCAATTAACGATGTACCATGTCTCTAAGCCTCATGCTGCTTTCCGGGCCTTTGTTGCCTTGAGTTTGTGCGCAAAATCTTGTGCCTCAGAAAAATTTGACAGATTTTTGACTTTGTGAGATTTCCAGGCTCGTAACTTCATCGTTATAAGTCCGAATTGGTTCGTTCAAGAGCCTAAGGTTCACAAATTACATACTCTACATGTTCATGAAAGAATTTTATCTTTTTGACTTCGTTTACTCAAAATTCACCTATTAGTTCATTTTTAACGAAAACGATAAACGTTCGTGAACGTTCAATGCTCGTTTCTTCGATCGAAGTCAAAATTTTGTCATTTTCAAGTTCGCAACTCTATAATTCCAAATATGACTTGTCTCCATCAAAAACCAATGTTTCCGAGTTCAAACACAAAATACGACTTCCATTCCGAGAATTTCATGAATTCGACGATTATCGTCCAATTGTGTAAATTCCGATAAAACTTCGTTACTAACGATTTGTTCATCAATCCAAATGGATTCAATTCAATCTATAGACATTTCAACTTACATATTACAACAACTTATTTTCAAGTTATATTTTGGCTTATTCTTCATAAGTTCATGACTTTATAATTTATAAGATTTCATTCCTTATGACTTATTATTGGTTTAAGTCCTTTAAGCAACATTCTTACATCTTATCAACTATACTAACTTCTTAAGGTAAACATATGACAAGTCCATATATGTTCATCATAAGTTCATAACTTATTTAAGTTCAAATTACTTATACATGACTTATTCGGCTTAAGTCCATTGCATATTCACTTCTTATAATTGCTTAGCATATATGACCATCACTTCTCTATCAAGCTATTATGGTAGAGATAGAAGACTAATGGCATATGATCATTTACCTTTGATGATAAGCTTTCTTCTTCTTGGAAATCTAACAATGAAAGTTTGACTTATTCTTAGCTTATGCTCTCTAACACTTAAGTTTTTCTGTATTGGATGAAAATGACCAAGCAATAATGAAATCCAAGTTGGGCATTTATAGGACTTCAAATGTGAGGGAATAAGGGACATTAGGACATCCACCTCCTTAGTAAACCTCCTTACTATTTACTACTTAACCCTTAAGTAAACTTGCTAACCACACAACTTTCTTGCCCATCACATAAAGTTCTTGGTCACCAATTCACCGATCGGTTTCCCCATGGATTAAACTTTACCCATTGGATCATTACCTTGGGCTTAGGTCCACTTAGATTAACTTATTCCTTTGGGCTTGTATTAATTTACTTTGGGCTTGCACATCCAATTCTTATTGGACTTATACATCCTACATTATTCACAAGTTCATTTACAAATGGCTTAAAGCCTTATTACAAATCCTCTACATATAATTCTCGTATTCTAACTCATATACTAAATCATAATATACGAAATACCATCATTCCCATATACTCGTATAATACTTCGTATCATACTCGTATACACTACCTCGTACAATACATACATATCATACGATCACTACATTAGATTCATAATACTTGATTCTCCTAACGTTCTCGAACTAAGTCCGCATGTGAAATATTACATTTTCCATACGTGAATTAATATTACATAATCCATCTCACTTCGATATTATAACGTTACGTATTTCTCGAAAGTTCAAAAATAATTCCCGAGCAGAAATCTATGAATAGTGTTTTTCAGAAAATTTCTCGGAAAACTTTTATTTTCATCTTGGAAATTCAAACACTTTAATTCCTTCACGTAGTTAAAATACTATGACATTCCAACGTTTCTAGGTTATAGAACGACATTCTTCTTACTAATACATAATAATAACAAGTAATATAATTTTATTCATTATTTTATTAAATAAAATTATTTAACAAATGATCTAAATTTCTCGGTCGTTACAATAATGCTTAACTGCGATATTTTATTGCATGTATTTAATGTACATGGACTATATGATGTGAGTATGTAAATAGCCCTTATTTCTCCTAATATGGTAACACTTGGACATTTAAAACCATTTTTGGATAACAAAGTAACTAAATGGAATGGAGCCAAGTTTGTTGCTGAGATTTCATCTTGTCCCAAAATGAGTGGCACAAGTACAATGAACAGTAGCTCAAGCTAGAATACGTCTTCTTCCAAAAGGCTAGCTCTAGGTGATAATGGCTGAATTTTGGGTGGTTAGCCAACCCTTGAGCAACCATTGTTTCATCTCATTGCACCATGGTTTCTAATCTTGTGTAACTCAAAGGTCCAGTCCAAAACTCCTCTATAAATAGCAGATATGGTTATCAGTTGGGGTTGCTTGGGAATTGTCTAATAAATTGCTTAGAGTAAGAGTTGAAAGCATACAAGTAATTTAACAGCTTAGGAGTTCAATTGGAGAAAGTTCCTTTCACAATTCAGAGGTATAATCCCATTCCTTGCTTTCCATTTTCAGTTCTGTAAAACAGAGTTAGCATGTATGGAAATTCAAATTCTTGAATTCATAGAATTAAATGTTAATGAGGTTGGGTATGGGATATATAGTTATTATATGACCATATAAGCATGTTACAATTGATATATGAGTGTTTAAAATCAATTTCGTGAGTAATTTATGTGTTTGGGCTAAACAGTTGTCGAGGTTTATCGTTCTGGCTTGAACTGCATACTACGCAATTTGTATCAGTATTAACACTAAGGCGTACGTGCAATTGCTACCGATCTTTGTTTTCAGTTGGAGTTCATGTTTTCAAATCTGATCAATGTTAGTTAATAGTTATGGCTCAAGCTATCATATAAGCATGTGTAAGGGGTATATACAAGTATATTAACTCAATGTGAGCATGTTTTACTAGATTAGCATGATTAACACAAGTGTGTAGTTTAAAATGACTTTATGACTTTAGAAACAAACTTGATGAGTATGAATAATATGTTTATATACTGACCTTGCAAGTATATAGGTATGGCTTAGAAATGCATGAATAAACCATTTGTTTGTGTTTATGTGATTAGTAAGGAAACATGAGCATGTTGAACCTACTAGTAAGCTTTAGATGTGGATATTGTCAAGATACCTTGAAGATTAGAATCTGATAATTGTAATCATGTTTTACGTTACTATTAGGCTCACTCATGTAGTATAACCATAGATATACCATGCTTGTGTAACACATTTCAAGAAAAGCATAAACAAAGCATATTTTCAACCAAAACGGTGCTAGTTTCACATATGTGTTATGAATACTCACAAGCATGCCTAATATGAGTTTTGTAACTATCTTGTATGTTTAGAGATCAAGCACGATACACTTTGTGGTTTCATGACCTTCAATGGCCTAAACTTATTGAAATGTTTATTTAGAAATATATTATAAAAGGGAACCTAGATTGACTTGAGAAGCATGAAAAGACCTTTAACATGACAAATATATCATGTATGACTGTTTTGGGCAACCTGGACAGAAACCACAAAGGCAAAAATTGAGTCTTGACATAGCCGGAGGATCTGCTTGTTAAATTGCTAATCCTAGGTTTAGCTTAACCATATGCAATGCTGTTGATCTGAATCTGAGATGGTGAGATCCGATTTTTTGGCAGTTAGCTTGTATGGTGTCTATACTGCTAGAAGAGATTTAAAACCTACTGATACATGTCTATATGTAATGCTTAGATGATATATTGGTGTTTGCCTTGTAATAGGGAAGTCCATGGGTAAAAAGATCTTAACCTTGCGCGTTATAAATTGTTAGATACTTGGTTAATGATAAGCATATAAGTTGATTTTGTATTACATATGTGCATACTTGAATCGTATCGAACTTGATTAAGGAATGTGATAGCTAATGAGCATCTTGTACTTATAATACGCTATACTAGGATTCGAAAGTGTTTATTTATTAACGTTGATAAACTACGCTTAAGGCAAGTATCTGAACCCTACCTTACATTGTGCAAGTATTCTAACTCTTGCATTACTTTATTCGACGAATATCGTAAGCTTATCTCTTTGAATACAAGTTATACTATTTTCTCGTTCAAATGAGCTAGTATGTTTAAACCCTTGTGAAAGCAATTATTCATGTTGAACTTGGTATTGTCCTTGAATATTGTGAAAGAGTCGATGCCATTTGATTCAACTACACTATATGCATGCTTATAAAAACTGTCCAAACAAATTGATTGGTGCGGAAATCTTGAAAACTGAGTTGAACAACCCTTATGGTAAGGGGAGTGTATGTTGTTGAAAGCTCCAACACATGAATAAATATTATTTTGGTGTTATGCATAACTTAAAGTATTATAGACTGATCATCTATAGTACTTGATATTTTTGGGTTATAGATTTAGTATTGGTAATTCTAGTAGATGTTCAATAGTCCTTGGTGACTGCTCAGTATAAATTGGTTATCCAATTGGATACATTGATAGTCTTTGAATTCATATATATCTGTTGATTTATATTGAATTATCATCCTTATTCCAAGAATTTTTGATATTCCTTATCCATGAAGTTATTCTAAAACTCTGAACTATCCTAGAGATGACACTTCGATATTTCAAAACTTGTGATATTATATTCTACACCATTGTTGTATATTACTTGTTGGGAAATTTGTGATCATCCTTACTTTTAAAAACCTTTCAGTTAAGGCGGAATAGGGAAGTGTATCCGGGCAAGCCAAGGGCAAGGGAAAGGCTACCGACTAACTTGTCCCTTTTATGTTTAAGATTATTATGTTGTATTAAGACTATTTTCAGACTATGTTTAAGCTTAGTAGGATTATTTAATAAGTCTTTAGTCGATATTATTATGTAATCTATTAAGTACTGTAGGTTGCGAGACTTAGGAGAATAATTATAATAAATCATTGTATATTATTCTAAATTAGATTTTTCTATTGTGAATGTGTTATTTTAGTTATTATGGTGATGCCATGAGAACGTGATGAACCGAATTCGAGTGACCAATTGGAGGTCCGAATTTGGTGGCGTCACAGTATCTATAGAATAAAATCAAAACAAGCCGAATATGGAATAAAATGGAAGTATCAAAGGCGTCAATTACTATGTGAGCATAACGGTTTGAAAACCTATTTTTAAAAATATCATTTTTGTATATGTTGCTTAAAATCAAACTTTTATACAAATCAAACCCTTTGTATATAGGTGCAAACGAGGTATATCACTACTTTCAAATAATGTACTTAGGCACAATTAACTGCACACACACACACACACATTTCAAATAAATTAAGGAATTGAAAAGACGCGGTAAACGTGTTTTCACGGAAGTTGGGGGGTGCCTAACACCTTCCCCCGCTTAAGAAAGCCCCCGACATCTATGAATCTTGGTTTCC
This sequence comes from Panax ginseng, assembly GCA_020205605.1. Classification (NCBI taxonomy): domain Eukaryota; kingdom Viridiplantae; phylum Streptophyta; class Magnoliopsida; order Apiales; family Araliaceae; genus Panax; species Panax ginseng. The sequence continues at coordinate 22,306,881 of CM035135.1, forward strand.
AAGGCATGTTAAACAGAGTCTAATAATTGGGCCTTTTTGTAAAACTTTTCATAATTCGGTTGAGTTGGTACAACCATTTCACTATTACTAACTGGCGACTCTGAATTTTCAAATCATTGAAATTTTGTGTCAGACCCTTTTGTTAAACTCACCCTTTCAAATAAAATTCAAAACATATATAGAGAATATAAAGGGTTGAAAGACTAAAAGAGGAATTCCAAATAAGGAAATTTTTCCCGACGTCGACAACAAATATTCTGGATTTGGTTTTATCTTCGGAAGATCATTTCAAGGTCTTAGTGAAAGTACTGAAAGAATCTCACCTGCCGAAGACGATAGATATTGAGAAGTTTCATCATTTGATAGATCACATTTTCAGTAGTAATGTGATATCTTTCACTGATGATGACATACTATCAGAAGGGACGGGTCATTACAAGTCATTGCACATAGCAGTGATTTCCTCAGGATTTGTTATAGGAGGTGTCTTGTTAGATGGATGATCGTCCTTGAACATCTATCCCTATGACACGTTGGAAAGAATAAAGATCAATCCAAAGTGAATCCAGACTAGTCATGTAGTCATAAGGGCCTTTAATGGATCTTGGCGAGAGGCTGTCAGAGAAATTAAACTTCTATTAGAGATTGGTCCCCATACTTTCTATGTATCCTTCCAAGTGCTAAACATTACCACTGGATATAATTTATTGTTGGGAAGGCCATTGATTCATATGGCAGGAACAGTTCCGTCCACCCTTCATCAACTAGTAAAGTACATTATTAATGGAAATCTGGTAACTATCAATGCTGAACCAGAATATCCTGTCCATGTACAAAGCAATATGCCTATGATCAATCTCGATGAGGGAGTTGAGCCTTTCAGTTTTCAAGCCCTTGAGGTGAGCAACACTCAGTATCAACCTATTGGGGCCCCAAATTTAAAGCCAAGAGTTTCCACCGAAGTAATGTTGGCTAGTTAAGAAATGATATCCTTAGGTTTATGGCCTGAACAAAGGTTAGGGAAAAGTCAGCAAGGAATCAGAAGTCCCGTTCAAATTCCTAGTCAAACATGGAAGGTTGGTTTAGGCTATTCCTCTAGATTAGACCACCGAAACCCGGACAAGCATCCACCGATTCCTTCTTCTACCATTTTGCTACCAAACCTTATAGATGAAGGATTCATGAAACCAATAAGGAAATACTCGTGGCTGTATTAGGAATGTTAATTCCTAAGGTTAATCCGGCCAGTGAAAAGGAAATCCAGAATTATGTTCAGGAAAACAAGGAAAGGAATGAAAGGTTCATGCAAGAAGTGCAAGATTGATTTGCAAAGATGTATTTCCTGGCACATACTAAGGGTATGAACGAGGATATCCCAGATGATGACTATTCAGAAGATCAAATCCTAATCCCTCGCATAAATAGGGCTAAAGAGAACCGGTTAAAGAAAAGTATTGACCTTGATATGAATTCAATCATGGTCATCATCAAAGATGAGGAGGAGATCAACTATACCTCCATCACAACTGTCAATAAAGACTTAACCTTGGACAATTGGAGCAGCACTCCTTGCATCAATCAAAAAGGGTTAAAAAAGGGCAGAAAGTCCATCTGCCTTGAAGTGTAGATATTATTGATTGCTTACTTTTGTTACACAATATTAGCAGTTCATTTTGTCATGCTTTTGCTAAAACTTTGTATGAACAAACAATCTCATATATTAAGTGAAAGCATTTTGTTTTCAAGACTCTTGAGTTGGATTTATCTTGCCTTACTGATGAAATGCCAAATCTCCATAATGACTACAAATTTGATGTAAAGATGGACTTTGACTTAATAGGGATTGAGCAAGAGGAGATAGAGGACTATCTCACATAATACCTGAATCAATATCCTATCTAACATACACTGTTATTATAATATATAACTTCTACAATTAAGCTGTACATGTAAACTAAAGCAGGAACTGTCTTTGACCTTTCCTTGTATCTGATGTATCCGTCTTAATCTGCAATTTTTATCATGATATAACAAGGGTGAGCAACAAGTTTGCCCAACAAGTAAAAGTTTATTTGAGGATATATCATGATCGAAAGAATTTGAATAATAGCTGGCTAACATTCAACAATATAATTGTGAACTAGCATGAACAAACTTTCATAAATGAACATAACATGAACATAAACAAATATATCTGAACCGGATGGTAATGAAGGTGATCAGCCTTTCATACCTGATGAATACATACAACATGCACAGAGAACGATTCAACAATTCATAGACATGGCAATCAGTAATGATTAACCACAAGTATTTTAGAATGAAACAACTCGAGGTCGAGTTAAGAAAAACTTACACAATAATTAGAAGTTCAAGATTAGGAACTTGCCTGCTCGGTTGATTACTGCTACGCATTCTATATCGCTTTATCCAAAGACCTATTATTGATAATATAGATCTCTAATATTAGAATAATATCATAACAGTATAATATTGTTATGTATATATATATATATATATAAAAAGTAATACTAAACACATAACACATAATTCTATCAGTCCACAAACTACCTAAGACTCGGTATCAAGTTAAATTATTTTAGTCTGAGTTGAATCCGACACAATTCTAACATCACGACGGTCTAGTCGGATAAATCTCAAGCCTAATATCACTAAGACTCGGTTTAAACACTTCAAAATTAACTAAGATAATTTTATTACCAGTCAAAATATTTTTCCAAGTTTCATAAAAATTTTTAAGTAATTATTACCATTTATCATGATTTTTCAATCATTAATATCTTGTTTATATAATAAAAACCACGTCATTCTTTTATCATTAATATTTATTTAATATTAAATATTAATGAAAATCATAACATAATATTACAATATATTTATAATATATCAAAGTATTTTTAATACCTTAAAATCATATTTATATGATTTTTAAACCTTTAAATCCATTATCCAATAATTGACATTAATATAAAAATATTAATATTTTCATGACAAAATATCAAAAGTTATATTTTATAACTTACAATATTTTTCTAACCCTTAAATTATTTTATATGATTTTTAAAACATTTATTCTATTCTTCCATAATTTATTTAATATATTCATTAAATAAATCAATTACCATTAATATAAATTTATTAATGAAATTCTTCACAAAATATTAAAAGTCATTAGAAATAACTTAAAATATTTTCTAACACCATAATATATTTTTAAATGATTTTTCAAGTATTAAAATCATTTTAAGTAATATATTTAATATTATAATTAAATAAATTAAATACCATTAATATTCTAAAATATTAAATATTTATGAAATATACTCAAAATTATTAAAACCCATTTTGAGGCTTTAAAATAATTTTTAGGAATTTATTTTGTATTTTTTATAATTAAAAACTATTATTCATATTTATTAAATAAAATAATTAATTTTCAGAAATTAAATGTCACTAAAGGGCCCTATAGCGACAGAACCGTCACTATAGGTGTTTTTGGCAAACCCATAATGTTCATACACAGTTACAAGGTTACTAGTTTGACCACTAAAAATTTTATGGATCTTGATACTATCTGGGCTTGTAATGATGTTAAGGTTATAGTATTTATGCAATATTACAACCTCAAACAAATTCCTGAACTAAAACACAACATATTAGAAATGAAGTTGTTCGAGTTAGCTACTTTGGATCCTTATATCTTGAGTTTTGGGTTTGCTTTGTGTAATCTAATGGTTGAATCTTGTAGAACACATGTCAGGGTACATTTCTATTACATCATATCATCATAACATCAACACATCTGTAAGATCAAGGTTGGTCAAACCTTGTCAGAGGAGCTGTTCTTACGGTTTTTGGGTTTTCCAGAAACTTAACCAAATAGACGATCAACTCTGGTTTGACCTTGATTAGCTTTCACTCTGGTTATGATCTTAGTGATCTAATGACTTTAATATGTAATCTACATATCACACTACAACATCAAAACAACAACTTGGTCAAATTAGCAAACAACATCAATATCTAAGGTTTAGAAAAACGTTGTCAAACCATTCTGGGTTTCTGGGTTGCCCAAAAATCCAGTTGGTCATGGTCGGTCAACCATGTTTGACTGCTTATGACTTGAGATCTAGACATGGTATGGGGTTAATTCCACTTCCAGTCTACTATCCTCATGACATAGAACAAATCTATAACTTCAAATACACTAAAAATCTAACAAAGAAGAATCTAGATGCCCTGACATTAGGCTGTCAGGCCTTATTTTTAGGGTTCTTGATTAGTTTGAAAAACTCATTTTCTGGCTTTTAGATGTTATGGATCTGTGATGTAACATCATAGATCATTAAATAACATCTTTAAACACTACTCTAGACAACAAACAACAACATCTAACATGAAATCACATGATTTATAAAAATTAGGATTTATACCTTTCTAAGCTTGATCTTTAATTTCTGACTTTGGATTTTGATCTTGGCTTGCTATGAACTGATTAAGGCTCATCTTCTCTCTCTCACTCTAAATTTCGAAAAGCTAGAGAGAGAATGGGTTGGATAAGTTTGAGAAGTAAAGTAAGAAATTTTCTTACTTTAATCCATTTAAGTTTTGATTCAATGCACCAAGACTTACAAGGTGGAACACATATCTGATATATTAGATAGATTTTGAGCACATGGGTAAGGTTAGAGCAATGACTCACCAAGATTTGGAAAATCTTTTACTTAAAGTTTAAGAAAAGGGTATTTTGGTTATTTTGCACCCACTAAGGGTATTTGGGTCTTTTTTTGAATTCCCAAATTAGGGTTTTGAATATTCGAATTAGGGTTTCAGATTCCCGAAACTAAAATTAGGCTTTCCGAATGTATCGTTAGGGTTTCTAACAGTTCGTTAGTGTTTTCTAACTTAAACATGACTTTTTTAACCTAACTTTAGGGTTTACTAAAGTTAGAACTTATCAAATCAATTCCACGATCTTAAATCATAACTGTACACATAAAATCACTGATTAGGGTTTAATAACTTAACCTTAACGTTCTCATTATAATTTTTAGGGTTTGTCATTAATGCAGCTCATCTGATCAGCATTTGATCCTTATCCACAAACTATACACTCATATGACCAGATATACCGACTCGTATATACTTAGATACTTAACCTTGTACATCTTCACCAAAAGATTTTAAATCCACCCAAAATCCTTCACAGGATTTTGAAATCCTTAATATTCCTTTACAGATCTGTCACTTTCATACATTTATTTTTTCTGTCTAGGTCCTAATATTGAACCTTACATTGTCAACAATAGCCTAGTCACTGTCAACGCTGAGCCGGAATGTCTTGAACAAGGAGACCTACCACTCATCAACTTCAATTCAGAAGTTGAGCCGACCAGTTTTCATACTTCGGAAGTGACAACACATAATGCCATCCTATTGGAGCGCCACTTCCTCTACCCAAGATTTCTGCCAAAGTGATGGCAGCTACCCAAGAAATGATGTCATTGGGTCATTAGCCTGGACAAGGGCTGGATAAAAATTAGCAGGGTATTAAGCACCCAATTCAAATGTCCAGTCAATCCAGGACAATCGGACTAGGCTATTCTGCCAGTTCCAGTCATAGGAATCCTCATAAACACAAGCAGATTCCTCAAGCTTCCGCCACACGGTGATTTTCTCCACCTGTAACTCCTGAGCTGATACAGTCTCCGATAAAGGTGTCAGCCCATGTTATGGCTATGCTATTTCCCAAACCAGTACCGTTTAAAGCAAAAGAGGTCCTGATTCATGATCCCAAAGTGGAAGAAAGGGAACGGAAATGTAAAAATGACATCGCCCTAATGATGTCAGGCATACGCATCATTGTCCATGTTGAGCATACAAATAGATACACCCTGGACGATGATTGCCCAGATGTTACTGTCATCATTCAGGAAAAAGAGGACAATGATAGCCCTTCCATCACTACAGTCCATCAGGACTTTACCCTCGACAATTAGAGCAGCACTCCATGCATTGGTCGACGAGGGTAAAACGGGCAGAAATCCCTCTACCTTGAAGATAACTTTAATTGCTTACTTTTCTGTACAATATTAGCAATTATTTTATCAGTACATGCTAACACTTTTATATGATTAAACAGTTTCATATATTAAGTGAAAGAATATTTTGTTTCAGGACTCTGAATTTAGATGTGCCTATACTTGCTGATTAGGTGCCTTTTCTCCACAAGGACTGTAACTTTGATGAAAAGTTGGACTCAGACTTGATGGAAATCCAAGAGGACATTGAGATACCTTATGAGATTAAGGAATGGGTCGAAGACAAACCTAAGCCTAATCATGATCAAACCACTTCTTTCAATCTCGGAACCTTAGAAAGCCCTAAGTTAATCCAGATTGGTTCAGACCTCACCCCAAACCAACGGAATGACATGGTTGCACTACTAACTCAATTCTAGGATGTGTTTGCATGGTCTCATGAAGACATGGAGGGTTTGTCCACTGACATTATCCTTCATCGCCTTCCTATTAAAGAGGGATTCAAGCCAGTCAGGCAGAAGCTCAGGCGATTGAAACCTGAGTGGAGTTTAAGGTGAAAAAAGAAATTATGAAACAATTTCAAGCTGGCATTATCATGGTGTCTACATATCTGGAATGGATATCCAACATAGTTCTCGTGCCTAAACCAGGAGGAAAGGTGCGAGTTTGTGTGGATATATTACCAGGATCTGAACAAAGCTTTCCTTAAAAATAGCTTTCTCATGCCCTTTATCCACATTCTCATTGACAATACTGCTCAATACGGCATGTACTCATTTCTTGGATTACATGGATATCATCGAGTTATGGTCGCGAGAGAGGATCGTGAGAAAACTTCTTTCATCACGCCTTGGGGAACCTTCTGTTATAGACGGTTGTCATTTGACCTCATTAATGCCGGAGCAACCTATCAGCGAGCTATGATGGCTCTTTTCCACGATTTAATGCACAAGGAGATAGAGATCTACGTGGATGATGTAACAATCCAAAATTTGCAAGTTGTAGTTTTGAATATTTACTGAATTATATAAATATTTAATGGATGTGTTTATTGTTGAATAAATAATTGTTCAATTTTGATTCAATTTGGTTAATTATTTGTTAGGTAAATAATTAAGGAAATTAATTATTATACTCTAATTTAATTTAATTATTAAGTTAGAGAATTTATAATGATTAAATGAGTTATTATATTATTCAATAAATTGTTATTAGAATTAATTAAATTAAGTATAAAAACTTAATTAAATAAAGTGTGACAAATAACTATGCTATAAAGGAGTTATTAAAAATAATTAAGGAGTTTAATTTAGTTTGCCAAACAAGGCTTAAAAATATTAAGTGTTTAATTTTAAAAGGGTTTTGCCAAACAGAGCCTTATGACTTTTGGATTTTTTCTGAATTTTGAATTATAAAAAAATAAATTGAATAAATAAAATATATTTATAATCTATATGTTATATGTTGGTAACTGATGTTAATTATTAGGCTTATTATGGCCATATCCGTTTTTTATATTACACTTGATTATCAGTTGGTTTTGTTTACGTATTCTAGACATTTGGCTTAAGCCTAAGAAAAGAAAAGAAAAGAGTGTTTAGAGAATTTTGAGAGAGTTTGAGAGAGCCTGAGAGAGAATCAAGAGAGAGAGTTCTGAGTTCGTCAAGCGATTCTCAGTGATTATCAAGGATATCTTAAGCAAGAAAAGGAAAGTTACACAACATTAACATATAGGTTTTACCCTATAATTTCTAAGTCCCTGTGTTTCTAAATTTGACTGTAATATAATGTTCTTTACAAAACTTTTTGAAAAACCATGTTTTTATAATTGGTTAGGAAATTATGTGTATTGGTAATTGTAATTGTTATACTAGCATATATATATATATATATATATATATGAGTGTATGCTTAACATATAGATAAGATTGCATGCTAAATTAAGTCTGCAAGAAAAGAAATCGTTTTTTTACAGTGAGCATATATGTATGAACATGGTGAATATAGGTATGAATATATATGATCGTATGCTAATAGATAAATTAAACTTTGAATATATTAGCTTGGTAAGAAACAGAGACAACATAGTTAGAATAAATCAATTTGGGTTATAATTGTAGAATTACAGTTAACTGTGTCAAGAAATTTTAATAATGGAGTTTTGGTTTAAAAAAAATTGGCTTTCAAGGATTTAAGATTTCTGATATTGTTGTCTAGTTGTGTTAAACTAGTATATGTATGCTTGGTAATGTTTATGTGTAATTTACATAAGTTGTATGTTGTAATTTAGCTGCTAAGTAGACATAAATTAGTTGTGTTCTGTCTTCGTGTGGTTGGTTCTGTAATTCGGCACCTCAGCGCGCGCTAAAATCAGAGCCCCAACCCCACTAATATAATGCAATATTATATCTGTTAAAAATGTAATTGTGTTAGAATGGTATTATAATGCTATGAATAAGCATATTACTATTACTTAATGAGTGTTATCATTATTTTATTCATGAAACTCGGTTATGTAGACATACATGAAATATGCACTTATTTGTGTACAAGTATTTGCAGTGACTAATTGTATCTTAATGGCATATGATTAGGATATTGTGAATTGAATTGTTACGGTTTAGCCTACAAGCAAGGCAAGTTTCTTACTCTACCTTGATTATTATTGTGCAAGTCTCCTATCTCCACACTTTCGTTTTGTTTATTATTGAGCAATTTATTGTGTCTTGTTCAATTACATTATACAAGTTTTCTAACTCTACACTTTCGTTGAGTTAGTTCTATTATTACATTATACAAGTTTTTTCTAAACCTAAACTTGTTATTTTAACATTCAATAATCTTCATTTTGATGAACAAGTTTTATCGTTCAAGTTATTGTTTATGATGCATGCTTAAGCTTCAATTATAAAATTTTAACCTTAGCTTAATGTTGTTCAAAGTAAGGTATGTGATAGTATTCAATACTTATGCTATTAGATTATTCTTAAAGCATGAACTTAATATACGATGTTGATTCAATTATGGTTTATTCCGTAACGTAGTGTTATTATCTTTTTATTCAACTAATCCTTAGTTGATGACCGTTGAATTCTAAATTACCTTGAAATCGTATCCAAACCAAACTTACTTTGGTGCGGACTTGTACTCTAAATACTGAGATGAACAACCCTATTATTAGGGGTTTACGCTTAGCGTTGAAATGTTTGTGCACAATACATTGTACGAAGGGTTGATCCCCCTAAGTACGTGGAGTTCCTATAGTCTTATGACTGTTAAAGTTTAAGTTGAAAGATTACTTATAACTATGGACATGGTTCGTTGTCTTAGGACCCTCAGTTATACATTTACAAATTTTGATAGAACATATAGTTCAGTTCTATTGAGTTTATTATTTGGCAATTGTTGTAAAGTTTATTCCTTATGATTTCAAGTGAGCTTTGTTTGCTCACTCTTGCTTATATAAACCTTACAGCTAAAGTTGAGAAGGTCGATGTACCTAGCACCAATAAGGGAAAGGGAAAGATAAATAAGGATTGAAGACTTGTAATCATGTTGAAATTTTATTATCAGACTTTGATTTGAAAGATTGTAATGAAGTTTATTTATTTTTTCCGCATTTGAATGATTGTATTTAAAGGTTAGACAACCTGAGAGATTTTTATTTATGTAATCCTTTATGGGAACGTTTATTATTCAATTTTATTTTTATTGGGTAGTTAGATATGAATGTTTTTTATTAAGTGAACACCAAATCTTGAGGTAATGAGGTACCGGGATTTGGGGGTGTCACAGATGACATCATTGTCAAGTCCCGAAGGGAGGAAGACCACTTAGACCATCTCAAAAAGTTCTTCAACAAGTTGCATATGTACAACTTGAAGTTGAATCCAGCCAAGTGCGCCTTTGGCATTAAATCATGCAAGTTGCTAGGTTTCCTAGTCAGCCCCAAAAGGATTGAGCTAGATCCCATCAAAATCCAGACCATCAAGGAAATGCCCATTCCTCAGACAGAGAAGGAAATACGAGGATTTTTGGGAAGAATCAACTTCATTAGAAGGTTTATCTCTCAACTCATAGAAACCTGTGAGCCCATCTTCAAATTGTTAAGGAAGAACTCCTCCATGAAATGGAATAATGAGTGTCAAAAAGCCTTCCTTACAATCAAAGAGCAGCTGGTTAACGCTCTTGTTTTGGTACCTCCCAGGGATGATGTTCCCCTATTCATGTATCTGTCCATTAATGACAATGCTATGGGCTGCATGCTGGGATAGAAAGATGATAGAGGCCAAGAGCGAGTTATCTATTATCTCAGCAAAAGATTTAGCAGCAGTGAACACAAGTACACTCTAATTGAGAAGACTTGTTGTGCTTTAGCATAGGCTTCCATGAGGTTACAGCATTACCTCCAAGGTCACACAACCCATCTCATATCCTACGTGGATCCTCTCAAATACGTGTTCAGTAAGCCCATACTGAATTATCGGCTGTCCAGATGGCAATTGATCCTACAGCAATTTGACATTGTCTACGTGATGTAAAAGTCTATCAAAGGTCAAGGAATTGTGGATTAACTGGCCGTCGCACCTACAGGGGACTTCAAACCCTTGGAAACATACTTCCCCGATGAAGGGGTAATGGTAGTTCAGCGATAATATCAGTACAATACATGTCGTACGTGGAAAATAGATTTTGATGGAGCTGTTAACACAAAAGGCTCTAGAGCTGGAGCAGTTCTAGTATTCGGTACAGGGGAGCACTATCCTATTGTCGTCAAATTATAGTTTGTCAGCACCAACAACACAGCTGAGTATGAAGGCTGTCTTTGGGGATTCCGAGTTGGTAATCAAACAATCCACGGGAATTTATCAAACCAAAGAACTACATTTGCTGCCTTACCATCGGCAAGTTTTATAGATGGCTTTGGAGTTTGAAGAAATCTCCTTTTCACACATTCCTCGTAATAGAAATGATTTTGCGGATGCACTAGCAACATGGGCCTCCTTTATTCACATATCTGACAAGCAAAACATGTCAAGCATCACATTTTCCTTGCAAAAGGTCCCAGCCTATGGGAACTATGTTGGAGAAGTATCGGATGAGCTACCTCCCATCCTCAACTCTTGGTATCAACATATCAAGGAGTATCTGCGAGATGGATCTACACCCGCTGAGGAGAGCCCAACTGAAAAGAGGCGGATCCATCGAATGGCTATAAAATTCTACCTGAGCGGAGATGCACTCTACAAAAGAGATGCAGGATTAGGTCTCCTTAGATGTCTGGACAAGGACCAAGCTCAGAGGCTCATGGATGAGATCCATGGTGGAGTATGTGGCCAACACATGAGCGACCCCCTACTTGTTAAGAAAATCCTCAGAATAGGGTATTATTGGCTTATGCTCAAAGCTGACTGTGATGATCACTTCAAGAGGTGTTATCAATGCCAAATTCATAAAAATGCTATCCACGCCCCTCCAAGGGAAATCCACAACATGAGTTCACCTTGGCCCTTCTCAATGTGGGGAATGGACGTGATCGGGCCCATCGAGCCTAAAGCCAGTAATGGACATCGGTTTATCTTCACCATGATAGACTACTTTACCAAGTGGGTAAAACAAGCCTCCTTCCCCAGGGTTACCAAAGAAGTCATCATTACTTTCATCAGAAATAATGTCATTTGTCGATATGGACAACAAGAGGTAATTGTGTCAGACAATGTTAAGAACCTCAACAACAAAATAATAGAGGAGTTATGCAGTAAATTCCACATCAAACACCTTAACTCCGTCATCTACCATCCAAAGATGAATGGTGCTGTTGAAGCGGCTAATAAAAATATCAAGAAGATCATGCAAAAAATGTCCGCCAATCACAAAGGATGGCCTGACCTCTTTGCCACTGACTTTATTAGCCTACAGAACTTCAATGCGTACTTCCACTGGGGCAACCCCCTACTCATTAGCCTATGGGATGGAAACAGTGCTCCCCATAGAGGAAAAGAAAATCTTGATGTCATGTTAAATCAATAAAAATGTAGCTTTAATAAAGAAGGTTTAGGATATACTGGTGAAACAAGTGAATCAAAAGATAAAGGATTATATCACGTTAAAATTAAAGAAAAAGAAAGTCATATATCGCCCTTCACAAAATGTTCCTATTGTAATAGAAACGGTCATTCATTTTATATGTGCAATGCTAGAAATGAAAACTATAAAGGAAAAATGATTTGGGTTCCCAAAAGAACATATACTACACCAACCATCACAAGAAGAGAATTTCACAAACAACATTATCATACTTCTCACAATCCAGTTACTCATAGAATGCTTCTTTCTTCTAAGATTGATTATCCTATGCCGAGTTTTGTAAAGGAAAATTCAAATCCTCCTTGTATAAAATGGAAAACTTACCCTAAGGACCCTTCAATTTAAAGGGTACCAACTTGTAAAATTAGTACATATATTGCAGGTATGTCTTGCAACTGATATAAACAAAAGCAAATGGTATCTTGATAGCAGATTCTCAAGACATATGATTAGAGACAAATCCAATTTAAGAAATCTGCAAGCTGCAGACTTTGGTAAGGTAACTTTCGGTGATAACAATAAAGGTTAAATAATTGGAGTTGGGAGTATTGGTAATAACCACATAACCATTTCCAACGTTCAGTTGGTCACTGGACTCAGATATAATCTTCTATCTATCAGCCAACTATGTGATAGTGGTTTTAAAATATCTTTTAGTACACATAACTACTCTATTTTTGATCAAATTGGTAAATTAATCTTAGTTTGTCCGAGATATCAAAACGTGTATACTTGTGACTTAAATGCATACTTTCACTTAGATAACATATGTCTTGTTTCTGCAAATGAGTATCCTTGGTTATGGCCTCGTAGACTAGGACACATCAATATGAAACTTATAAATAACATTTTTTCTAAAGAACATGTATGTGGTCTTCCTAAATTAAAATTTTTTAAAGACCACATTTTTGAAGCTTATGAATTAGGTAAACAAATTCATGCATCCCATAATCCTAAATTTACTGTATCAACCTCTCGACCCTTAGAATTGATACACATGGACCTTGTTGGACCTATCCCTAAACACAGCATGGGTGCTGCTGTACATATTCTTGTTTTGGTTGATGATTATTCACGATTTACATGGGTTGATTTTCTAAAATTTAAAAATGAGGCTATTAATTCCTTCTCTACTTTCTGTAAAAAGATTCAAAATCAACAAGGGAATTCGATTATTTATATTCGATCTGATCACGGAAAAGAATTTGACAATTCTAATTTCATTATGTCCCTATAGCGACGAAACTGTCGCTATAGGTGTTCTTGAGCTGTTCTTCGTCAAACCCAGAAACCCATGTCAGAGACCAAGGTGGTAGGTTTGACCGTAATTAGATCTATGATCCTAATATTTTCTAGGTTGTAATTTGTGTTCACGTTATAGTACTTATGTAATACTACAATAGAATACCAAGATCATGGCCATACAACAACATATCAGCAAGATCTAAGCTTACAAAGTTACTGTCAGAGGCTTGCTGGGTTTTCTGGGTTACCTAGAAACCCAGACAGCTTCGAGTGACCACTTTGTGGCTCAAAAATCTTAGGGTTCTGATTATTTGTCTTGTGTTCTATTACCTCAAACCTGTAGTTCGTATACCACGGAACATATATGTAACACCAAATTAGTTATACCACATAACAGGTAATAGATCAAGGCCGGTCAAAGAGTAGGCCAGGAACTGTTCCAGGTGAATTCTGGGTTTTCCAGAAATTCATCCGGACAGTTGGTCAACGGTTGTTTAACCACTGATTACTTTGATCCTATGCAAGATCTGTTTGTTCTAAGGACTTTAGTGTGTAGTCTACATACCAGACAACAAGCTTAAAGCAACAACATGGTCTAAATATCAAACATGTGCAAGATAAGAAGCTTAGAAAATGTTTGTTAGAAATTCTAGGTTTTTTGGAGATTTTTTAGGTTTTCCAGAAATGGTTTTCGTGCTCGGTTAACGTCGTTTGACTGATTATATCTTACTATCTAGACATGATTTGGTACTGTTTCCAGTTCCAGATCACAGTATACATGGCATAGAATAGATTCATAACATAAAACACACCAAAACATTAACCGGTAAAGATCTATGGCCTCTGACATATGGCTGTCAGGCCTCTTTTCCAACTTTTCCAAGATTTCTAAAAACTTTAATTTCGAGCATCTAGATGTTATGGATGTGACACCCCCAAATCCAGGTACTCCATTCCCACAAGATTTGGTGCTCACTTACCAAAACCATTACTTCTAACTACCCATCATTAAGGATAAAGACATAATTTAAATAACGTAAACAATAATCTTTTCCATTAAAGGGTTACATCATCATCTTGAAATAATCCCAGGTAATCTAACCTTAAATTTATTACATCAGTTTACAGAATACATTATAAAATAAAACAAGTCTCATAAAGTAAAACATTTAACTACATTTAGTCAATCCTTAGCACTTGGACATCTTCCCCTTTCCTTTGCTAGTGGATGGTTCATCAACTTTCTCAACTTTAGCTACAGTGTTAAATGCAAGAGTGAACAAACAATTGCTCACTGATATAGGGAGTAGCAATGATAACAACATGAGAATGAACAACGAATGCTGAACCATAATGAACTTGTTCTATGAATCAAAATTAGAAAATAAGTTTGAAATCAATATCTGAGGGTCTTAAGACCACGAACTATGTTTCTAGTATTTAGGTATTAATACCTCAACCTTAACAGTCATTAGACTATACAGACTCTTCTTAACGTACTTAGGCGGATCAGCCCTTTGTACCATGTATTATGCACAAACATCTAAACGTTACACGTACAAAAATCCCCTATGTTAGGGTTGTTCGTCTTAGTTTGAATTTAGAATTTCTGCACTAAAGAAAGTTTAGCTTAGGACTAACTTATTAGTGTTTCTAGAATTTTAGAATACTATTCGATTATAGATTAATTCAATCAATAAAGGATTGCTTACTACTTGAAGGTTTAATACAACAATAAAGAATTGAACAAGGTTATCAAAGTCAAAGATTGAATAACAACAATATATAATTGAGTAAACATGATATACATGCAAAGTGCTATATTTCAAAGGGTTAGAACGATCTCCTTTGATTGATTGTATTAGAACAATATATGCTTCGAATAATAATAAGAAAAGTAATACTCGCTCAATGTAACGAATTTAGGTTACAAGAGCTTGTACATTCATACACGAGATAGAATCAATAAGCTTGCTGAATAATAAGGTAGCATAGGTTAGAGAACTTGCCTTGCATGTAAGCTACACAAGTATAATAATGTTCGCCAATTACCCTACACATATCATTGAAATTGCAATAACAATTAGTTATATTAATATTAGCTTTATGGGTTTAACCCACCATTTAAATCATAACTTTATCCTAATGTCTAATCATGTTGGTTAACACCCTCAACGAATCTGAAATCTCACTACAAACTAACATAAACCTTATCATTTATTTTTAATTTTTGAAAACATCACATTTGGTTCATCACATAACTTACCAACTCATAATATATAGTTTCAACGTTGTGATTACAACATGTTGTTATATCTTATAACACATTTTAGGTTAATCTACAATCATCAAATAAGTTAGGTTAACAATTTCAAGCTATCTTTGTAAGCAATGAAAGACCGGTCCTGATTGACCACTAAAAGCGGTATGGCTGTAACTGATGTAAAAATTGGCGCACCAAGACCACCATGAAGAAGTGATGCGCACAGCGACATCAAAGACGCCAGAAAGCTTGGCCACATGCGATGCACGCTTTCAGCTTTCTGAAGCTTCAGCAAAATGCATCATTATAGGCCAACAATCCCAATTCCACATAATTTCACCCCACTTCACCATCTAAAACTTTGCAATATCATAGCTAGGCATGCTAAACATCATACTATATACAAAAACATCACATATACATGAATTTGAAGAACCAAAACTATAATTTTTCCAAATTTCTTCATTTTTACACTTTTAACAAATTCGATCGCCACAAATTCGTTTCTTAATCAATCGACCTGATTTAAACTACGTTGTTTTCATTTATTAACATATTATCACAATCCAACTTCAATTTGCAGATTACAACACATATAAGGTATGAAATTTGGTACTTTCTATGCCATATTATATAAACATAACACTGTGGTTTTTTTTCCTTTTTCTTCCTACACCCAATTTCACGTGTATGACACAACCAATTATTATGTATATATATATATATATATATATATA
This sequence comes from Panax ginseng, assembly GCA_020205605.1. Lineage (NCBI taxonomy): Eukaryota > Viridiplantae > Streptophyta > Magnoliopsida > Apiales > Araliaceae > Panax > Panax ginseng. Next base: position 22,323,275 of record CM035135.1, read on the forward strand.
TATATATATATATATATATATATATATATATATTGATAATAATAGATTCTACAAAAACAACACATATAAATCCATTTTCAACAACAATCCAACATACTTCCAACAACAATATCAAAACTTAATAGTTAAAATTTTAAGTAGGTTATACCTTGATTAGCAAGAACAATTAGCAACCCTTCTCTTCTCTTGCCAATCTTAGAAACTCACAACCATAATGTTTTCTCTCTTGCTTCCAAGTTCTCTCTATGCTCTTCACTGATAACTAGACTTAGGGGAAAAATAAGACGCGTATGAAATATAACTGGCCTCTCCAACGTACGTCAGGTTAAAAACAAAAAGGCTCACATCAGTTAAAATAAACCAAAAGCCATAAGGTTACGTTTGGTTACTCACTAATTCCCATACTAGATTATTTAAATAATATTTATATTATATAGTTACTACTTGTCACACTTTAATTTGATTAATTCAAATAACTTTAGTTTAATTAATTTAAAGCCCAGTATATCAGTAATACAAGCAAGTCAAGCGCCCGGCGCAGCCTTGACATGCCATTCCACGATACACAAAGGCAAATGTTATATATTCACATGACACAACCCAAATACTTGAGCAGCATCGTCTACTCCGACCTCTGGCAAATACCAAAGATGTAGAAGAGTGTAAACACAGCACCCCGGCGCTAAGTCGTATCACCCAGCCCTGTTACACAGCGCCCCGGCGCTCCATTTCAGTCAATTCCAAGTGCCCCGGCGCTGTAGTTCAATTCAGACTCCTACATACATTATAACTGCTGAACGGTTACCATTCTTTTTCCTTTTTAATTAGCACATCTCCTCCCATTCTCCTACACGCCTCTATCACTCCCACAAGGTTATTGAAATTTTGATATTACTTCTTTCACACATCTACCACGCCTCTATTACTTCTTCATTATTGTTTGTGTGATCATTGTGTGCTGAAATTCTACTCCTCCCAATTCCTCAAAGGTATCAAAGGTATGACTTGAATTGCATTCAAACTATTGTGAATCAAATTTTTTTTATTATTCTTCTGATCTTGAATATCCAATAGAGCACATAGATAATTCACTGTTGTTTGGAGTAATCATACATGCGTGGTTATTGAATGCTAAAGGAATGGCATGAATGGATAGGGAATTAGTGGTGGTTGTAAGCACTTTATCAGTTGCCTCTTAGGTGTTTGATAAATTGACTAAGTCAATGATCATATTCAAATTCAAACATATCAATCCTACATGCACATTATTTATGGACCATCTTGACACCGCAATATTATCAATCTATTGTGCACATATTCATTGCTAGTATAGGAAGATTTATATTGTCTTGATGCATACACTGGAGCATGTTGCTTTGCATGACACAACTTTTGGGTGAATTTTGACTTTTGAAACAGTCAAATTGGCACCTTTTACTGTCATTTCTTATCCTATTTGAGGACAAATGAGTAAAGGTAGAAAAGTAAAATAACCCTGGTAATTAGATTACACTTATGGATATTTTACTGTTATATATTAAATGCATATAGGACGTATATGGCTGTTGGTAGGTGTGCTACTGAATGGCCACCTAGTCATGCCTATGTGCATGTGGATAGTCCCATTTACAAATGGGACTATGGCAAAAAATTTCCAAAACGTAGGCATTGGGTAGTCATGCATTTTTTAACTCTACTATATATGTGTATATTAAACTAATGCATGCATGCATTTAATCATAAGATGCATTTTGAAAAGCTCCAGGTAATTTTACCACACCCTTTCTGAGGTGATTTGGAGACTTGTTGTCCAGATATTATGGATCCGGATCGGTCGAGTAGTTCCCGAAGGACCACTTCTGGTGTACGGAGGAGGGCTTCTGAAGTACCTCGACCCCGTTCTATTAGACAGCCTTGTCGTTTGGTGGAGGCAGTTATTCATCCTATCCGGGTTGAAGTGCCAGATGTTGAGGACGAGGAGGAGGATGTACCGGTGGAGGTTCCTGCTCCTACTGCACGTGTTCCCCGTAGGGAGTTGCCAGGTATTCAAGTGGCGAACCCAGATCTTCTAGGAGACTTGAGTCGGCATCCTTTAGTTTAACTTCATGCAAACGAGGTATGAAGTTAGATCTTAATCTTCCTTGTTTCCTATTGATGAGGAGTAAAGGGTTCTGATGTTGATCTGTATTTGACGTACATTCCCGGCTTTACACAGCCTCGAGGGAATTGGTTCAACATCCACTCTATGTATCAGGCTTTACACAATGACTATAGAGCGATTGTTGATGGCTGGGGATTCGGGATGTTCTTTTCCATCCTTCCCCATCATCACCCCCTCGGGTTACCTCGGGGTATTGTCTCGGCTGGTTTCACCGCACTCGATCCACCCATTTGTTGGACTGTGAGGTGATGATGACACCGATGGATTAGCGATTTATCACAGGTATGGAGTTTGAAGGGGATCTGATGCCTTGCATGGCGGATATCACCCTTACTTCCATTAGATCCTTGTTAGGAGTTCCAGCGGAGGCGCTCAAGGGCTGGACTGTACGTACATGTCCTTTAACCGTAGATGCTATGAGCGGGCTGTTGAGTGAGCCTATACCCGATGATCTGAGAGTCAGGGATCACATTTTTCGGCGATTGTTCCTGATGATCATTAGGGCATGCTTTATAGCAGATAACTCTTCTACGGTGTCCTTCGCTTTGATCAGCGCCACTCGACACGTGGACCGTATAGGAGACTATGATTGGGGTTCCTACACCTTTGCCTACTTCCTCAAGGGAATGCACATACGATCGCAGGGCTTGACTGAGGCTTTGTTAGGATTCTACCCGTTTCTGTTGGTGAGTGTTTCTCTTGTCTTTTCCCATATACAGGTTAAGAGTGTTGACTGATAGCAGATGTTGCCTTTGTGTTGGCAGTTTTGGGCCTATGAGAGGCTTCCATGTTTACGTCCTGTGAGCGTGTTAGGTTTGGATACCTATCCACGAGGAAGAGATGGCATCATTCCATACTGCCGGAGGTCCCTGTTGCTGAGGGTTTCACTCATTGTTGCCTACAGCTGGAGTTGTTGACAGCGAATGTCATCACATGGGTTCCCTACTCTGGGGAGCATTTGAGCATTGGATTTGAGGATGGGTACCCGACTGGTGTTGAGCACGTGATTTCCACCCGTAGGATTCCTCTTTTCACAGATGGAGGATTGGAGCTCTACTTAGGAGACCGTGCTATTAGGAGCACTATAGGAGAGATTTGCATGCAGATCTTGCCTCTTGCCAGGCGTTATTGGCCTATTTCGCAATCACCCGTCACCGATATCCCATTGTTGGGGATTGACAGTTACACATTATCGGAGGGCCCCTGCACTCAGGAGATGTTCCAGCATTGGTGGTTCCCTCGTACCATTGGAGCTCAGACCCGCGCCACACAGTTTATGGGGGATATGGTTTTAGCATCCGTGATGATGACGGATTGGCTAGCCTGTGTCAGAGATCCGACTCATGTGACACAGATTGATAGTTTAACCCAGCAGTTGGACCGGGCACATTTCTTTATCCGGCATTTGGGTAGATATCCTTCAGAGGTAGATACTTTTGATCCTTCCAGTTCTGGCACTGGCCCCTCAGGTGACCCATATGGCTTTGTCGGTGTAGATCCTCCCTTGTATAGGCCTCGACATCCTCAGAGATAGAGATCCGGTGACTCAGGGAGGAGTTACATCAGATGGATAGGATTGGCGATGTAGACATCGACACCATTGACTTCTTCTGATGTATATTCTCGTTATCTCTTTTGATATGCCTCTGTTAGATGCTGGGTAGCTTCGTCCCATTCTCACTATATCTTTTGATAGGCCTCATGTTAGATGTTGTTGGGTAGCTTCCCCCATTTCCACATATTTTTAGTTTGTCTGAGAGATGTATTAGATGATGATATACTTAGGAATGTATGTATAGTTTTCCATTCCTATATCATATTGCCATCTATTGTATCATGTATGTTATTATGTTATGCATATATATATATATATATATATATATATATATATATATATGTCCAGAGATATTCAGCATTAACACTGGATGGTCTTATGGCATGTGACCCATACAAATGTCTTCTTGACGATTAATAGTCAGATTGATCATACCCCACCATTTTTGGTGGCATCTGTATATCGTTCATGGTATGATAATATGTCACCACCGGACATAAGGTGATTTGTAGATCATTTTCTGCAACCTGCACTATGACCTTATTGATGTTTCGGTTCCCACGGTGGTTTATAGAGGGTATGCTTTGAAACCTTGGGTGCTGGGATGCAGTGTTTTCTGGTTTAGGACCCAAGAGTTGACTCATACTCTGGAGTAGTATGCACGGTTGATGATGCTGCCGTTAGACAGACCTTGCATATACATGGTGATTAGGGACATGAATAGGCAGTTCATGACCCTCACTGGCTTGAGGCGTAGAGTGGCCCAGGATGAGATTACATCCAGCCACGTGATATTCCAGCATTTTTTGTTTGACAGATTTGGCTCTGAGGATAGTTATACACGGCATTCTGGGGATTTCACCATGCCGAAGGATCATTGGTGTTCAGCCATAGTGGATGTACTGCTACTATGTGTATTGTCATATGTCTATATGCCACGGTACATGGATGAGTTGGACATTAGGGTCATTATGGCAATGAGAGGTCTCAGGGAGGGTTATACCATTGTACCAATGATTATCGCAGAGACTCTGAGGTTAGCTGCATATTGTTGTACTTGTCCGACATAAGTGTTCATAGGTAGCTCGGTCATGCTATACGTGTGGTTTATGTCACACTTGGGACCAATTGGCACATTCAGGCGGCATGGGTATTGCTTCACCCATGACATAGCCATGTCATACTCTTTCCAGCCTGCAGAGTGTACAGATGTTGCATCTTGGTTAGCTTACCTTGCAGGGATTGGAGATCCATTCGCTATATTGCCATGTACAGGGCTTAGCTCACCCTACAGCTTCATTACTCATGCTCCGAGCATGGATTATCTTCCTCTCATTGGTTTGAGAGGGATGATCACCTCCCACCCACTCGTCGTGATGTGTCTGTTTGACCAGTTTCAGGATTTCCATCCATTTGAGGGGGCGGTGAGTCAGCGCTTCGCTTCTCGGCACCTATCATTAGCAGACAGATCCAAGTTGTATGCCTATTGGGATCGTGAGCTAAGTTGAGTTTTCATCATCATCATCCGGTTATTCTCATGAGTATTCAAAGCATGGATGGAGACAGAGACTGCATCGACTATGGTAATATCCATAGTGCAGGATATTGAGTCCGACGATGAGGAGCCTATGGAGGAGGTTGACATTCCCATCGATGGGGACTTAACTGCTGGGCTGCCAGCATATGTGATGGATTCTCCCACTCTGAGTACCATTGTTACTCAGTATTCATCACAGTATTTGGAGCAGAGCCTACATCTGATGACCTATGAGAGAGATCAGGCTAGGGCCATGACGTTGACAGCTCTTGATGGGAGAGATGCCACTCTATTAGAGAGAGATGAGGCTAGATCAGTGAGAGATGCTTTGATTATGGAGAGGGATGCTGCCCTATCTTCTACGGATGTGGCCGTTGCAGATAGTACTTTTGTGAGATCTTAGATGACTGGCATTCTTACCGATATGAGTGCATACATAGATGAGCATCATGTCACCATGCAGTTAGCCTCGGATCTGCTAGCTCGTATAGATACCCTTGGGCAGGAGCTTGCAGCTTTACCTCCTTCTTCGGAGAGGGATGCTATGTTAGATTTGATAGTCTGCATACACACAGATCCGTAGATAGCTTTGTATTTTCTTGCATAGACTAGCATAGCCATTTTGTCATGTACAACATACATGTATATATCAAACAGTATTATATATGGAAGAGAAATATATTTTGATTTACTTCCCTTTCAGTTGTGCCATGATATTTACTTGATATTTGCCTGTTTCTTCAGGGCTTGTGATCTTGATGCATTCTGAACTTGTCCTTTATATGTGGGCATTGAGCCATCATAGGATCTCTCAAAAAGGATCATTGATCTGTATGTATCCCTACCATCTTTGCTGTCTTGGGACTAGTTTTTGTATGGAAATATGGAGAGGAGTGTGGCTTTTCCTCTCTAAGATTGACCGAACCACAGATGGTCGCCAGTAATTCTATTTGTGAGAAGCCTAGTTAATTCCATCTCTTATTGTTTGGTATTTCTCTTTGAGGTATAACCGCAGCTTAGATGGTCACCGAATCTCCTATTGGTGAGGAGAGGTTGGATAATTCCATCCCTTTGGTCTGAAGCCGATGAAAAATATGGTGGAGTGAAGGTTGATGCCAATACCGTGTGACAAGTATTTATGTTCTGGTAGGGGTTAGACTGAACCATAAATGGCTGCCTACGTACTCCTATTGAAGAGGAGATCAAGTCTGCGTAGTTTGAACCTGGTGTAAGAGGTTCAACGCTGAATAGGAAAGGCAGATCAGTGTAGAAATGTTTTTGTTTTTTTTGTTTTTGTAGAGAAAGGGCATAAATGTTTTTGTTGTTTTTGTTTATTTATTGACGATAGGCATATAGAATATGGTTGCCTATGTACTCCGCCATCGGGGAGATCAAGTCGACGTAGTTAAGCCCCTCGGGGACGAATCACGACCAAAGAGAAGTGTGAATCTCAGGTAATGCGGGCTATCTCATGGGAGAAGAAAGTTTGATCCCATAATGGGGACAAACTACAAGTGTGGAAAAAGTTTGATCCTGTTTTCAGGATAAACTGCAAGCGTAGAAAAGTTTAATCCCGTATTTAGGATAAACTGCAGGTGTGGAAGGTTAAATCCCGTGTTTAGGATAACCAAAATTGTGTGAAAGGTTTGAAAAGAGGTGAAACCAGGCTGCTGGTTTGAAGTGTATGTGAAACCAGGCTGCTGCTTTAAAGTAAGGTGAAACCAGGCTGCTGGTTTGAAGTATATGTTTCCTTGAGGGGCAAAAGAGTTTGTAAAAAGAGGGTTAAAAAATCAGAATGACTGGTAATTGGATGATCAATACCAGGATGTTTGCTTGATGGTAACTTCAGACATAGTACCGTTTCACGGTGTCCGAGTTGATAAGCTATGGAAATTCATCGCCATCCATTTCCTGTAGTCTGAGAGCACCTCCTATCAATACCTCCTTGACAACAAACGGGCCTTCCCAGTTAGGAGCGAATTTTCCCTTAGATTGATCTTGGTTGTCAATGATCTTCTTCAAAACCAAGTCATGTTGTTTGAATTGTTGTAGCCGGACTTTTTTGTTGTAGGATTGTGCGATCCTTTGCTGATATAATTGACCATGGAAGATTGCCACAGTTCACCTTTCGTCTATCAAAGACAATTGGTGATACCAATCTTATACCCATTAGTCCTCATCCAACTGAGCATCCATCAACACTCTGAGGGATTCGATTTCCACCTCTATGGGGAGTACTGCTTCCATCCCATAGGCTAATGAGTAGGGGGTTGCCCCAGTGGAAGTACGCATGGAAGTTCTGTAGGCTAATAAAGTCAGAGGCAAGAGGTCATGCCATCCTTTGTGATTGGCGGACATTTTCTGCATGATCTTCTTGATATTTTTATTAGCCGCTTCAACAAACCCATTCATCTTTGGACCAGTGAGATGGGAGTTAAGGTGTTTGATGTGGAATTTATCGCATAACTCCTCCATCATTTTGTTGTTGAGGTTTTAGCATTGTTCGACACACAAACGACCTTTGGTTGTCCATATCGGCTGACTACATTGTTTCGGCGAAAGCAATGATGACTTCTTTGGTAACCTTGGGGAAGGAGGCTGCTTCTACCCACTTGGTGAAGTAATCGATCATGGTGAATATGAATCGATGTCCATTACTGACTTTGGGCTCGATGGGCCCGATCACATTCATTCCCCACATTGAGAAGGGTCATGGCGAACTCATATTGTGGAGTTCCCTTGGAGGGGTGTGGATAGCATTCCCATGAATTTGGCATTGATAGCACCTCTTGACGTGATCATCACATTCAGCTTTGAGTGTGGGCCACATACTCCACCATGGATTTCATCCACGAGCCTCATAGCTTGGTTTTTGTCCAGACATCTGAGGAGACCTAATCCTGCATCTCTCTTGTAGAGTGCATCTCCGCTCAGGTAGAATTTCATACCAAGTCGATGGATCCGCCTCTTCTCAGTTAGGCTCACCTCAGCGGGTGTAGATCCATCTCGCAGGTACTCCCTGATATGTTGATACCAAGGGTGGTGGACAGGAGGTAGCTCATTCGATACTTCTCCAATATAGTTCCCATAAGTTGGGGCCTTTTGCAAGGTAAATGTGATGTTTGGCATGTTTTCCTTATCAGGTATATGAATTAAGGAGGCCAACATTGCTAGTGCATCCGCAAAATCATTCCTATTATGAAGAATGTGTAGAAAGAAGATTTCTTCGAACTCCAAATCCATCTGTACAACTTGTCGATGGTAAGGCAGCAAATGTAATTCTTTGGTTTGATAGATTCCCGTGGATTGCTTGATTACCAATTCGGAATCACCAAAGATAGTTAACCTCCTGATGCCCATTGAACGGGCAAGTTTTAGCCCCATGATACAGCCTTCATACTCAGCTGTGTTATTGGTGCTAACAAACTACAATTTAACTAATGACGGATACTACTCCCGTGCGGATATTAGAACTGCTCCACCCAGAGCCTTCTTTGTTAATGACTCCATCAAAATACATTTTCCATGTGTGGAATGCATCGTCTCGATGGTATTGTTGAATGTCATTCGCCGATCGAGGAAGTATGTTTCTAAGGGTTTGTAATCCCTACAGTACGGCCACCGATTGATCAAAAATTCTTAACCTTTGGCGATGACTTTTGCGTCACGTAGACGATGTCAAATTGTTGTAGGATCAACTGCCATCTGGACAGTCGACAATTTAGTATGAGCTTACTGAACACATACTTGAGAGGATCCATGCGGGATATGAGATGTGTTGTGTGACCATGGAGGTAATGTTGTAACCTCATGGAAGCCCATGCTAAAGCACAACTAGTCTTCTCAATCAGAGTGTACTTGTGTTCACTGATGTTAAATCTTTTGCTGAGGTAATAGATAGCTCATTCTTAGCCTCTATTGTCTTTTTTCCCCAGCATGCAGCCCTTGGCATTATCATTAATGGACAGGTACATAAATAGGGGAACATCATCCCTAGGAGGTACCAAAACAGGAGCGTTAAGCAACTGCTCTTTAATGGTAAGGAACGCTTTCTAGCACTCATCATTCCATTTTACGGAGGAGTTCTTCCTTAATAGCTTAAAGATGGGCTCACAGGTTGCTGTGAGTTAAGAGATAAACCTGCTAATGAAGTTGATTCTTCCCAAAAATCCCTGTATTTTCTTCTCTATCTGAGGAATGGGCATTTCCTTGATGGCCTGGATTTTGGTGGGATCCAGCTCAATCCCTTTGTGGCTGACTAGGAAACCGAGCAACTTTTCTGATTTGACACCAAAGGCACACTTGGCTGGATTCAACTTCAAGTTGTACTTATAAAACCTGTTGAATAACTTTCTAAGATGGTCTAAGTGGTCTTCCTCCCTTCGGGATTTGACTATGATGTCATCCACATAGATCTCTATCTCTTTATGCATTAAATCGTAGAAAAGAGCCACCATAGCTTGTTGGTAGGTTGCCCTGGCATTGATAAGGCTGAATGACAACCGTCTGTAGCAAAAGGTTCCCCAAGGCGTTATGAAAGTAGTTTTCTCATGATCTTCCTCAGCAACCATAATTTGATGGTACCCCGTGAAGAAATCCGCAAAGGAGTACATGTCGTACTAAGTAGTATTGTCAATGAGAATGTGGATAAAAGGTACGAGAAAGCTATCTTTAAGGCAAGCTATGTTTAGATATTGATAATCCACACAAACTCGCACCTTTCCTCCTGGTTTAGGCATGGGAACAATGTTAGATATCCACTCCGGATATGTAGACACCATGATAATGCCAGCTTGAAACTATTTCATAATTTCTTCTTTAACTTTTAAACTCCACTAAGGTTTCAATCGCCTGAGCTTCTGCCTAACTGGCTTCAATCCTTCTTTAGTGGGAAGGTGATGAAGAACAATGTTAGTGGACAAACCCACCATGTCTTCATGAGACCATGCAAACACATCCTGGAATTGGGTTAATAGCACAACCATGTCATTCCATTGGTTTGGGGTGAAGTCTGAACTAATCTGGATTAGCTTAGGGCTTTCTAAGGTTCCAAGATTGAAAGAAGTGGTTTGGTCAAGGTTGGGTTTAGATTTGTCTGCAATCCATTCCTTAATCTCCTGAGGTGTCTCAATGTCCTCTTGTATTTCCATCAAGTTTGAGTCCAACTTTGCATCAAAGTTACAGCCCTTGTGGAGAGAAGGCACATAACCAATAAGTACAGGCACATCTAAATTTAGAGTCCTGAAATTAAAAGATGTTTTCACTTAATATATGAAACTGTTTAATCATACAAAAGTGTTAGCATGTACTGATAAAATAATTGCTAATACTGTATAGAAAAGTAAGCAATTAAAGTTATCTCTGTGGTAGAGATTTTTCCGCCTGCTTACCTCGCTCGACCATTGCATGGAGTGCTGCTCCAATTATTGAGGGCAAAGTCCTGATGGACTGCAATGATGGAGGGGTTGTCATTGTCCTCCTTCTCCCGAATGATAACCATGACATCTGGGAAATCATCGTCTGGGGTATATCTGTTTGTATGTTTATGATGAACAATGACGTGTATGCCTGACATCATCAAGGCGATGTCATATTTACGTTTTCACTCCCTTTCTTCCACTTCGGGATCAGGAATCAGCACCTCTTTCACTTTGAATGGTACTAGCTTAGGAAACAGCATAGCCACAACATGGGCCGGCACCTTCACTGGAGACTGTATCAACTCATGCGGTACAGATGGAACAAATCGCTGTGTGGCGGATGCTTGAGGAACCTGCTTGTGTTTGTGCGGATTCCTATGACTGGAACTGGTAGAATAGCCTAGTCCGGTTATCCCAATTTGACTGGACATTTGAATAGGGTGCTTAATACCATGTTGATCTTTACCAAGCCCTTGTCCAGGCTAATGACCCAATGACATCATTTCTTGTGTAGCCGACATAACCTCAGCAGAAATCTTGGATACGGGAAGTGGTGTTCCAATAGGTTGATATTGAGTGTTACTCACTTCCAAAGTATGAAAACTGGCTGGCTCAACTTCTGAATTGAAGCTGATAAATGGTAGACTGCCTTGCTCAGGACATTCCGGCTCAGCATTGACAGTGACTAGACTGTTGTTGACAATGTATTTGATTTGTTGATGTAATGTGGAGGGAACGGCTCCAGCCATGTGTATCCATGGTCTCCCCAATAGCAGGTTGTATCCTGAGTCTATCTTGAGGATGTGGAAGGATACATTGAATGTATTTGGACCAATCTGAATTGGCAACTCAATCTTTCTGACGGAATTTTGCCGGGACCCATCAAAAGCTTTGATCACCGTATGGCTACTTTGGATCCGTTTGAGATTAACATTCATCTTCACCAAGGTGGCATAAGGACAGATATTTAGAGATGAACCTCCATCTATCAATACTCCAGCTAACATATACCTGGAGGACAACACTGCGATGTGCAGTGGCTTGCAATGATCGGTCCCTTCGGGCGGTATATCATCATCAGTGAAGGATATCACATTGTTGTTGAAATTGTGATCAACCATATGTTGAAATTTTTCTACATCCACTGATTTTGGTAAGTAGGCTTCTTCCAAAACCTTCAATAAGATCTTCTGGTGCTCCTCGGAAGAGAAAACCAAGTCCAGTATTGATATATGATGTTGAACTTCTCTTAAGCTTAAAACCACCTTGGCTTCATTATGGCCCATTGTGCGGAGGAATTTTTCAATCTTCTCCATGAGAATATTCCCCTTTGCTTTAATGGCAGGCTTCATCACCCTCTGAGAAAGATACAGTGGATTTTCCTTCGACACAGTAGCAGTAGTATGAGACGTGGATCCTTCAGCTTCTCCATAATTCCATGGAGCATTGTGTAAGCTGACAACAGGATATTGTGGTCTGAAATGTAAAGAAATTAGCTCTGGTGCAACCACTTTCAAATGATTATCAGCTCCTTTGAGTTGAATTGCTTGTATGGGAAATGCTTTGTCAGTCTCATCATCCTTGTCTGATATAACTGCTACTAATCCCTTCCATTTGGTAGGACATGTATCTCTCAAGTTGCACAGTGTCATCGTCTGCCAGCTGCAGGACACCGCTATCAATAAGATTCTGAATGAGATGGTGGAGTGCCCAGCATTCTTTTGTGCTATGACCACGAGAATGTGAATGATATTAATAAACTCCATCAGAGTTGAACCATCTTGAACGGGGATTGATTGGAGGCAGAAGGGAGGTAATTCTTCCTTCGTTGATAAGCATTTGAAATATCTCCTCCATAGATTGGCCAAGATAGGTAAATTCCCTCTGATTGGCAAAATCCCGACGGGCTTTAGCATTTGCTCTCTTTGCAACCTTATCATCCATAACTTCGCTTTCTGAAGGTGAGGGTGGAGCATTCACAACAAAAGGTAGGAGATATGCATGCTCCTGGCTGATTAATTGACGTGTGACTTGATGGTGATGGGTCATCAGTTCTGCCAATTGCTCAATTTTCTTGCAAAGAGCTTTCATTTTTTGTTCAATAGAAGATTGGAACTTTGCATAATCTCATCTGTCTACACCGTCTTTGATGGTCTGGGATGATTCTCCATTAAAATTGGAACTCTGTCCAGCGCTCCAACTAATCATGTTGACCTCTTCTTCTTTGTGTTGAGGAAGAGGGTTGTCTTGCACATGAGGTTGACCTGGTTTAGTGACCACGATCTCTCCGTTGTCTATTAAATCTTGGATCTTATGTTTCAAGGCCCAACAATCTTGAGTATCATGTCTAGGTGCCCCAGCATGATAAGCACACTTCCGAGTAGCATCAAAACCCTTCCCATTAGGGTTGGCTGGTGGAAGAAGACGTATAATTTTCTTCTGAGTGGTCAGAAGAACAAGAATATTCTCGAGCGAGTCCCCTAAGGGTGTGAACGTTCGAGGGCGTTTTACTTCTCCACTTTTAGGCAATGGAGGGTTTGAAGATTGTGCTTGGAAAGGGGAGTAGTTTCTCATTTGTATAGGCATGCTCTAATTACCTTTCTGACCTTGTAGTATTAAGGAAACATCCTCCTCTTTCTTTTTATGGACCCACCGAGGGTTGTTTCCATAAGATCCGGACTGGATGTGCTCAACAACTGCTTTAAGAGCGGCTAGGTCTTGAATCTTACCAGACTTCAATCCCATCTCAGCCATCTCTCCGTGCTTGATCATTTTATAGAATGGTTTGCCAATACCAGCTAAAACTCTATCATAGAAAGGAGCTTCCTGTATGTCTATGAAAGTCTTGACAATTTTTGATTCTGTCATGGAAGGAATAACTTGAGTAGCCAGGCGCCTCCACCTCTGAGCATACTCTCTGAAAGACTTGTTAGATCAAGCTGACCTTGGTAATGATGTGGGGCCAGAGCCATCCGAGATTGAAAATCCGATATTGAATAAGGAAGGCGTGAGCTAGCTCTTCCCAACTATGGATCTTAGAGTTGTCTAATTTGGTATACCACGAACGGGCTTCTCTAGTTAGACTCTTCTGGAACAGCTGCATTTTGAGCTTCTCATTTGCATAAGATCCAAGTTCTCCAATGAACACTTTCAAATGTGTATAAGGATCCCCTAATCCGTCGTACTTTTCAAAATCAGGGGTTTTGAATTTCTCTAGTTAGATATGAATGTTTGATTACGTGAACACCAGATCCTGTGGGAATGAAGTACCTGGATTTGGGGGTGTCACAGGTTGGTATCAAAGCTTTAGGTTATGAACCTTAGGTGGGGGAAAAGCCTTAGGAAGTAACCTTCGAGAAGATAGTGATGATAAACTCTTATCGAGTTTTATGGAAGAAGTAATAAAACACTTATGTGCTTATGTGATTACAATTTATGTGCTCGTGAGAGTCGAGTAGTAATGATTAATAACTAAAACTTAAAAATCTTGTTGTCAGGATGACTAATATCGGAGAATCCAGTTAGGCTAGGGAGGAAGGACCTCAGATGCCTAGAGAGGAGGAATCTCGTGATATTCAAGTAGTTTGGGACCAACTTTTTCCATGAGAGTCAGCTCCATTACTCGCAGTGGTCGAGGATCACGTTGATGATGATGTAGAAACAGATGAGGAAGATCTCGTGGAACTGCCGCAGACAGATGAAGAGGATGAGGAGGAAAGGATTCCACTTAACTCGATAGCTGGCGGTATATACGATGAGGTGCATGACCGCAACGTGTAACTTCAAGATACTATTGAGGAATTGCAATGGAAGTGAGCAACATTCAATATCAACCTATTGGAGCACCACTTCCCGTACCCAAGATTTCTGCCAAGGTTATGTCGGCTACACAAGAAATGATGTCATTAGGTCATCAGCCTGGACAAGGGCTTAGAAAAAATCAGCAGGGTATTAAGCACCCTATTCAAATGTCCAGTCAAACTGGGACAGCCGGACTAGGCTATTCTGCCAGTTCTAGTCATAGGAATCTGCATAAACACAGACAGGTTCCTCAAACTTCCGCTACACAGTGATTTATTCCATCTGCACCACATGAGTTGATACAGTCTCCAGTTAAGCAACGATTTTTGTTGCTGATTATATTATTTGGCAACGACATTATGCTGAATAAGCAACAAAAATGTTTGTTGTTGGTTATTTTTAAATAGCAACGAAAGTCGTCGATTAGCAACGACATTATATGTTGTCGTTTCTTTATATGTGCAACGAAAGTTAATATGATTTGCAACAATAAAAAATGTTGCCTTTTATTTTAATATTAGCAACAATATCCTCTCCGTTGTTATTAAGTTAATTTTTTGTTGCCAAATATTATATTTTTAATGCCATTAGCAATGAAAAATTGTTGTAAAATGTATAAAAAATTGTTGCTATATTAAAACTTGTTCAATGCTTTGGTAACAAATTATATTGTTGCCAAATCAAAATTTGATATTCTTTTTGTGTACCTGGCTGGCTCAATGTCCCCATAGCAAATAATGACAAAAATACAAAAAACTAAAATATTATTAACTTTAATAAAATCATCCACTACATAACCATTCATTATCTTTACAATTAACCATCTAAAGCTACCACAATTTTTCAATCAAAGTATATATCTACATATATAGAGAGAGTACACTTCATAATTTCGTCCCTTTTCTTCCATAAACGTTGCACGAAAATTTGATACCCAGTATTGTAAGGCGGTCGTGAAAAGCGCCTTCCGCATATATTTAAAAATAATAACAAGTCGGAAAATGAAGCAAATAGGTTACGAAAGCAGAGAGGATTTCGATTGACTGGCAATCACATCACTGAGAGGTCTCTGAAGATGACTAGATTTTGTAATCAGACTTTTTTGTTTTTGACTAGTAGTCACTGAAAGATGAATGGAATAAAATGATCAACAATTACAACAACAATAATAAATACATAATATATATATATATATAATCACCTAAAAAGAAAGAAAATACATTGTAATCTTAACAAGCAAAACCAAAACTCAGAATTTTGTCCCAGCTCAACAAAATGTATATTTAGAAGGTGCATCACAACGACTGCCATGTCCAACCGTCTCAAAGCTGTACATAAAAAGAAAAACCATGAGATACTGAGGAACAGGTGGAGGAAAAAAATAAAAAAATCTCGAAGCAAAATTTCTGGACTGCAACATAAATTATTTTAACAAATACAAGCATGTTGTTGGTAAAAACAGAATATAGAATCCAGTAAAAAACACTTTCCATTAATTTGCTAGCGAAAAATAATTCAATTATAAGACGAGTTTTCTACCCCCTACAAACATCATTAGTGCATCCAAAAAACCCAATTAACTACAAGTCGTCTGCAAATGCGATTGAAATGCAGCACATAAGACCAATCAAGTCTAAGTATTATGAGCATTCTAATTAGCGTGGAAATTGGCACGAGTTATAAACATGACACTATGACAAATACAAGAAGATAATTGTGGCAAAATAAAGATTGTGTGCCTAAAAGTTCCACATTAGTAGCTAGTATGTGCATACATAAGAAATTGGTTTAATGTCCCAATAGTTCCCTGAACATTCTCTGTTTTGCTGAACTAGTCCCATCAACAATTTTCAAACTATTTATACTCCACACTCAGCTAATGGATCAAATTTAGTCCTGCGGTCAATGGCAACTAGCAGTCGGAAGTTAAGTTCATGTAGAAGTGGCAGGTTACTCGCTTCCATAAAAAAACTTCCGCCCATATGGCAAGTTTGGAGCTAAATTACTAAATATTTTGTGCTCTGTATTTCTGAAAATGGCATTACATTTCCCTGGAAATGCTAACCAAAGATAACGTCGTTTTAGAAAATTCATGTATTTTTTCTACAATTTTAATTCGTTGGCTCAATTAGTTTGTTATGCATGCAGCAACAACCAATGGAGAGAGAGCCTTAGGAACACCCGAGCAAGGATAAAACCACTCCTATAGTCGAAACCATAAAAGAGGAATCAGAAGCAGGATGGCCATCTTTTGGGCAGCTGCTCGTGGATTTGTCCAAGCTTGCATCTTAGAAGATTTTTGCATCTGTCTCATTTTGTAGATTTTAGTTGAAACTAATTTCCAACATTGAGCACTGCAAGCATTCTCATTGGATTTCAACCTAAGGTCACACATGAAAACACATTCCTAGGAAAATTACCACATCCGCCCCATATCCGAAATGTGGAAAGAGATATGCTTTCATGAATACAAGCTAAAGAATCACATCATGTCTCACCATGAAAAGGTTGGTGTTTCCTTCTCGGTCATGTTTGTTATTTAAAATTCATAACATTGAATCGGAAAGAAATGTCGATCTCACCATCAAAAGTTATCAGAACATGTGTAAACTATCGGATCAGGTTTCTTTAGAAGAGAAACTTGCAGCCTTCACTATACAATCTCGTGAAATTTGCAGAATGGGGTCTATGGAGTCAATAGACCCCAGTTCAATGTGACATTAATCTCACATTGTACTTGGGTACAATAATAGGCATAAGCTTTCAGACAATTAATCTCACATGTCTTTCAGTTTCCAGCGCAAAAGTTCAACCAATGGCCTCACTCCATTAAAAGACTCTCTCATAATGCACGAAGATGTTCTTGAGCCCCCCCCATTAGTTCAAAAGCATAGAACCCTGCTCCTCTTTCTCGAAACCCGGCTCTCATACACCAAATGCTAGTGATAAATATTCAAAAATGAAGCCCCCTAAGATGAGATCATCAAGTTTTAAAGATCCTTCTTTGTCTAGCAAGAAGATCATCCTCCAAGCGACAAGAATATGCACGAGTTTTATGGACCTAATGAGGTTCGACTTCTATATGGTCCAAGAGCCGAGAAGAAAGAACAAAGCATCACCAACGGGATAAAAGCGGAAATGTAGGTTATGGAGTAGTTGGGGCGAACATAAACTCACATGAAATCAAGCCGTTGAATTTCGATGAAGCAAAGTTTGGCCATTACAATATCAGGAACAAGTATGTGGATTCTTATGGTTTTGATTAGGCTGCAACACTAAGATATATTTTGGAGCTTCCCCTGGAGCTGTAGTTATTATGTACTCTGAATTGAACTTGATAAAAGGAAAATGGATATGAATTGAATTGATTCACCATCCTCTATTTGGAATATAACATAAATTTCAAAATCAGACCTAAAATCTACAGGAACCTTAAATCCTCCTAACATACAAGCAAACCAATTCGGACAAAATTGGAATCATATAAACAATAAAGACCTGAAACGATTTAAACAATCAAAATGAACGATTACTACGCTAAATGAAATATCAATAAAACATAGCCATGTCATAATAAGATAATAATAAGATAGCATATGCATAGTATATACGAGGGGAGGAGGGGGTTACAGTAAAACAAAGAAGACCTTGCAAGCGCGGTCTTTGATGACGATGTAACAATTTTTGCAGATGGTGCCAGCTTGCTAAGGGAAGGTATTGAAGGGTTCGACATCGGCATTGGATTCGAACTGGTGCTCCTCGTCGGACATATCTAAAAAGATTGTAGAAGACAGACAAAGCTAGGTCTGGATCGAAATTTTTGAGGGAAAAAATTACTCCGAACGAGCTTTGCCCGGGTTGTAAAATCGATCTTCTCCGCGACTCCGCCCAAACTGTAACCCACCGCCCAACATCTTTCACTGATTTCAACCTCCTATAAACCTTATAATATATATAGATAAGTTTTGTCCAATAGTGCCGAAATGATATTTGAAATTATAACAAGTCAAACTCGATAAATTAAATATTATTAAATAAGTTTAATAATATTTTATTTAATTTAATTATATAAATGATGAATATATTTTATTTTTATTTTTTAAAAATATTATTGTTTTTCAAAATAAAAATTAATAATAATCTCTTATTTAAAATATAAAAATAATAAACGCGTATGTAAGTGATATTATACTACGTAGATTATTGAGTTTTATTTCATATAATTGTATAAAAATTGATAAACTCTCTGAATATATTTTCATATTTTATATTTATACAATTAAATTTGAAAGATAAATTAAAAAATATATATTTTTTTGTGTGTTTTGTTATTGAATTGGCTTTTACTCCATTACATATATATATTTATATATAAAATAATCATAGTTACTTTATATATATTTAATTTACTATTGAGATTTGTTTAGTATTTTATTTAGTTTGACAAGAAATTTTGAAAAGAATATGTATATATATATATATATATATATATATATATATATATAGTAAAAAGTTATCTAATACATAAAAAATATAGCACATGAAGCATGGAAAATTTTATTAATGATTTATAAGTCAAAAAAAAGTTAAAATTTAAGTTATTGTCAAACACTAAATAATAACAAATGACTTATAACTTAGTTTGAACAACTAATAAGTCATTGTCAAACACCCTCTAATTCAAGATATAAAGAGAAATTAATATTTGATTATATAAACATTTACAAGTCAAGAAAAAAGAGAATTTGAAAAAGGGGAGTTAAAAAAGAACTTACAACCATTGGTGCAACTTAATTGGTCTATGCCGGAACCATTGGTGCAACTTAATCGGTGCAGTTTGGTCAATTTTTGGTGCAATTTCGAGAACGATTTCGATTCATTGCCCATCCCTTGTCAAAAAGTATATATGTAAAATAACGAGTTACAAGAAAAATTTATATAAATTTTTTTATATATTAATAATATTTTTTTTTCAAAATTATAAGTGTGTGAATATGATCATTATAAACTACATCCAATTAACTACAAAATTTAATTTTTGTGAATTCATATATATATATATATATATATATATATATATATATATATATATGTGTGTGTGTGTGTGTGTGTGTGTGTGTGTGTGTGTGTGTGTGTGTGTGTGTGTGTGTGTGTGTGATGAATATTTTAATTTCAAAAATTATAACTTTAAAAAAATAAAACCGGCATTGTGACTTTTTAAAAAAAAAATTGTAAAGCAAATTTGTAAAAAATAAGAGTAAGATGTAACATCACTTTAACTTACGTTGGAATCTCTCTTTTTCTTTTAATTTCTTTGATCTCTTGTACTTGTTTACAAACATCAATATTTTTTTATGTTTATTCTCTATCATCGGCTTTGAAAATGAAGGAGTATATAAGATTTCAACTATAAAAAAATAAAAATAAAAATTCTAACGCTAATTAAAATGACGTTGCATCTTACTCTTCTTTTTTATAAATTCATTTTTAAATTTTTTTTTTATAAAATAGGGATAAAATTGATATGTCATTAATATGGGTCAAACTAACTTATTAGGAATGACTTATAAGTCATTTTAAATAAATTTATTCTGTTTTAGTTCATAAAACATAACAAATTTTTCTTCATCTTTTATGTTTTCTCTTAAAACTGATAGTATTATAATTTAATTTTATAATATATTTGAAAAAAGGTAAAAGGAGAAATAGGAATAGCTAGGGGTATACCATTACTATTCTTCTTTTTTTGTTTTATTTTTTGACTTAAAAATATGTTCATGATTTAAGTTACTCCCTCCGTCTAAGAATAAAAGTTCTTATTATTTTATATAATCTCAAGTTAAATATTTAGTTATATTAAATAATCTATTTTTTTTACAATAATTTGTGCATAATATCCATAGTATTAAATGTCATATTTTTATTTTTATAAATATTTATATAATATCACTAGTCATGTATAGAAAAATATGCAATAGTTATGGCAGTAGTTTAGTTAACTAATAAATTAGAATGGTTCAGTGGTAGCTTAAAGGCCCAATAACACATAGGTCTTAGGTTTGAAACGTAGTTGTTATATTTTTCCTTCTTATGTTATATTTTTTGTGTATTAGATAAATTTTATAAGACCCCAGTTTATTATAAATGAAATTAAATTTTCTCTATTTATTATTTTGAAATAGTAAGGGTTGATTTGATTAATGTGGTTAGTTATGGATAAAATGCGCAAATATTTTAAATATGCAAGTGGTTATAAAATATTCATTTTTATCGGAGAATATTCGTTTGGTCATGAAATATTCTTCTTTGTCGGTGAATATTAAATGCGACTGTACGACCTGACCTTATGGGGCCCATGCTGGAAAGCGAGTGGATGAAGAAAATGACAAGTATAAGTTGTTTATAAATAACAGGCGTAGTTATTCTGATTATCTTGTTGGAATACACAGTGGTTAAAACACGGAAGACTTTGCAGTATTGCATCAATTATTGATTCTTACGTAGGAAGGCATTACTCAATAATTGTTACAGTAGTTACTGTTCAATATTTTATTGATTCAATAATTACTACATTGATATTTTATATTATTGTTGTTTCAATAATTGTCACTACACACGGATATTTTCATTACCGGATCAATAATTCATATTATTTGAATAATATTATTAGATAACATTATTGGCAATGTCTAGAAAGTTACATCAAGGAGAGGTTTGGTCACCTAATTGCGCGTCGATGAGAGAAATCCTTATTGGAAAGCTCCTCTTTCCTGTGAACCTGCACGATTATCGAGATTATTGTGATTCTATAATATTATTTGTGAATAATTAATTATTGATTTATATGATAAGGAAAATATTCATTTTATGTGGATATAGATGGAGAAAATTTTAATGTGACAATTGTTGAAAAATTATTATTTTAACTTTTACGATAAAATAATTCATTTAAATATATTATTATATTTTAATAATATAATAATGGTGATATTTTTACAATGAATGTGGGATATATGAATAATGAGGAGGAAGAGTATTTTTGTTCCAATAAATATTTACAACATGTTTTTTATGTTTGTGGACCCCATTTCTTGACTAAAATTTGATTATAGTCTGTAAAATCGCCCGTTTGTGGATTTCGGTCAGTTTCTGTTTGGAATTTGGAAAAGCTTTCTTCTGCAAAGTTGTAGAGAATGAAATTTCCTATGGAAAAGTTATAAGGTCGGAATTTTTCTAACAAAAGGGCTATTTATTATGAATTATTGAAGTTCCAAAATTCTGAAATAATTGATTTTTGGAAGTTTTAATTATTTTTAATATGAAAAACGTTTTTGGCAAGTTTGGCACATGTGTGGCTGATATTTTGGATCAATTAAGGTGTGCGTAAGAATTTATAATATATATATTAAAATTTTAATAAATTTTTTGCTTTGGTGTTCTAAGCAATTTCCTATAAATAGGGTGCTTAGGTTAGAATTGAAAATCACACCGAAAACTGAAGTTTTCTCTCTCTTTCTCTCTCTATATTATCGAGCATATTCTTGTGAGTATTTTGATACTTTGAGTGTTCTTTACTGATGCAAGTTCCTTGACACTATATCCCAGATTCCAAATTTAAAGTACGGTCTTTTCAAGGTAAGGATATTATTTTTTTTTAAATGATATTATTTCTTCTAATATCATTATCTTGGAATATTGGTAAGATTTTTCTTGTGAAGTTCTTGTCTTTTAGTTTACGAGTTACTATTCACGTATACTAAGCCTATTCACGATATCTGACCTTATTCATAGAAAAATTAATTTTTGTTTTTATCCAAAATATCTATTATGGATACTAGCTTTGATTGTATCCATGTTTTGATCATTCTTGAATTTTACTTTGCTATGATTATTAATGAAGTATTTTTGAACTCGAATTGTTTAAAGTACGAATCCTTAATATTTGTTCTTTTGTTTCACTGGATTCATTTTCTTTAAAATATTTTTCTTCATCCTCAGTCTTAAAAGATGATATTACTGAATATCTTTGGCCTGTAGTGCAAAGATGGTTGATTTTCTTATGAATATCTTTGGCCCATAGTGCAAAGATGTACAGGTGTTGAGATGAACATGACCGACTGATGAATATCTTTGACCTGTAGTGCAAAGATGAATATTTGATTCAAGATGTATATTGATTGATGTTACAGGGATAAAATATTGATGATGGACTTTTTAAATTTATAGATTATAGTAGATTTCGTTCTCTACGTAACTCATCTATGAATTATTAGTTTCGCTGCGAATATTGATCTGAAACTTGTTGTCTATTGTATTTTATCAGATTTTTCCCTGTTGAAGACTAACGATAATTTATTCTATATTATCTTAGTCATAATATTCTTTACTGAGCTAGTTGAGCTCACCCTTTTCTTTTTTGTTCCATTTTCTTCTTAGGAGGCAAGAATGTAGCGAGTTCTAGTCGGGGTGTGGAATGATGGTTCTAGAGAGTTGTTTTAGTTGTCCTCACCATTTTTATAAAATAGTGTATCAATAATTGTAATGAGGATTTATTTGGGTGTGAATATTGTCTAGATGGCAATATTTGTATTTAAACTCACAATTTTTATCTTGTATTAATAAAGTTGTAGCTATTTCTGTACCATGTTATTGATGACTCAAAATGGGTGATGTATACCTATTTTGGGGGCGTCACAGTTGGTATTAGAGCTTAGGGATATGATCTCTGACGGAGATCGGGGAATTAAACTAGGAGGGGAGAGACGAGTAAATCCTTCGCTAGTGTGTCCTACCTAAGCTTATTTTTTAGTTGGTCAGTATATAGGGATATTATGTGATATGTTGATATCCTTAATTAACCCTTGTTTTATGGCAGTATTTGAGAATGTCGACTAAGAATGTTAACATTGGAGTAAATGAGACCGTGGAGACACCTTTACTCACCAAAGAGGAGAACGTGCAATAGGCTGGCAATGTTCCTCCTGTGAATAACACCACTGAGCAGATGATGAATGACGAGATGTTTAGAAGCTTTTTGCAGTTCATGCAAAATCAGACGAGGGAGACTTGTGTACAAAATACAGGTGGAAATGATAACAACGCCGGTTTGTCACAGCCAAGCAGTTCAAAGAGTTGGGACCACTAGAATTCTGGGGAAAGTCGGATCCGATTAAGGTAGAAACGTGGGTCAAACAAATCACCAAGATATTCGATGTCTTGGGATGCACGGAGGAACAGAAGGTTCCATTCGCCACCTTTATGTTCCGTAATGAGGCAGATTACTAGTGGGAATCTGTGAAGCTTACCCATCCAGCCACACTCAGCATGTCTTGGGAGATGTTTCATAAACTTTTCAATGACAAGTTCTGGTCATTACACATTATGCTTGATCACCAAGATTAACCACATTAACATGGTTTGCTCCATGGGTCAATCAACTTATTGGATCCTAGCTTGGGCTTAGATTTACTTAACCTTTGGGCTTTGCATTAACAAACACTAACTTGTTTAATAATCAATAGTTGGGCCTCACCATTTAATTCACTTGGGTTTGTACAAATTCTAACTAATCTTTCAAGTCCATTATCATTGCTCAATACATATACATATTGTCTATGTATCATTTTCGTATTCTAACTCGTATAGAAATTTATTATATACGATATTCTATCCTTCATACAAATTTGTATAATACTTCGTATTATACTCATTTTCATTACCTTGTACAATACCTAAGTATCATACAATTATTACTTAATCGTTAATACTTCGCCTTCCTTAACGTTCTCAAATTAAGTCCGCAAGCGAAATATTATGTTTTCCATACTTAGATTATTATTACATAATCCATCTTACCTTGATATTCTATCATTACGTATTTCTCAGAAATTAAAAAATAATTCCCGAGCAAATACCGATGAATAGTGGTTTTCAGAAATTTCTCGGAAAACTTTTATTTTTGTCTTAGAAATTCAAACACTTTAATTCCTTCACGTAGCTAAAATACTACGACATTCCAACATCATTAGGTTATAGATTGACAACCATCTTGATATCACATAAAATATAATTTTATTATTAATTAATTTAGTAAAATTATTTTACAATAAAATCCAAATTTATCGGTTGTTACACCTTTGCTAGTCGACAGCTCATCAACTTTCTCCACTTTAGCTACAGTGTTAATTGCAAGAGTGAGCAAACAAATGTTCACTAATATAGAACGTAGCAATGATAATAACATGAGAGTGAACAACGAAAGCTGAACAATAATGAACTTGTTCTACAA
Source organism: Panax ginseng (assembly GCA_020205605.1). NCBI lineage: Eukaryota > Viridiplantae > Streptophyta > Magnoliopsida > Apiales > Araliaceae > Panax > Panax ginseng. The sequence continues at coordinate 22,348,037 of CM035135.1, forward strand.
ATCAAACTAGAAAACAAGTTCGAACTTTAATTATCTGAGGGTCTTAAGACCACAAACTATATCCCTGGTACTTAGGTATTATTACCCAACCTTAACAGTCATTTAGACTATACGGACCCTTCTTAACGTACTTAGGGGGATCAGCCCTTTGTACCATGTATTGTGCACAAACATCTAAACGTTACACATACAAAATCTCCTATGTTAGGGTTGTTCGTCTCAGTTGGATTTAGAATTTCCGCACTAAAGAAAGTTTAGTTTGGAACTAGCTTATCAGTGTTTCTAGAATTTTAGAACACTATTCGAATATAGATTAATTCAATAAATAAAGGTTTGCTTACTACTTGAAGGTTTAATCCAACGATAAAGCTTTGAACAAGGATATCAAAGTCAAAGATTGAATAACAATAATATATCATTGAGTAAACATGACATACATGCAAAGCGTTATAGAAGAGTTAAAACAATCTCCTTTGAATCAATGTATTAGAACAATATATGCTCTAAATAATAATTAGGAAACTAAATCTCGCTCAATGTAATGAATTAGGTTACATAAGCTTGTACAAACATACGCAAGATAGGTTAAGCTTGCTCAACTTTATAAAGAGTGTTAAAAACTTGCACAATAATAATTTAAGAATGGGAACTTGCATTCAATATGAAAAGAATGAAGTTAGAAAGATTGCTCAATGTAAAGAGTTAAGGTTTGAGAACTTGCTTAATAATAACAAGGTAGGGTTAGAAAACTTTCCTTGATTGTAAGCTACACAAACGTAAAATAATCTCCAATTATCCTACACACACCATTGAAATTGCAACAACAATTAATTGCATGAATATTAGCTTTTAGGGTTTAAACCATCATTTAGGTCATAATCCTAACCTAGCACCTAACCACATTGGTTAACACCTTAACAATTCTGAAATCACACTATGAACCTTATCATTTACATTTAACTTTTGAAAACATCCCATTTGGTTCATTACATAACTTATTCAAGTAATCACTTAAATTCATTTACACTTTATATAACAACGCATGACAAGCTGTTATTGTAGTTTATATCATGCCTCAACATCAATAACATGCTTACAATACTAATACAAGTCCATTATGCCTGACCTGCAAACAAGCAGACTTAACTGTCCCAGTTCAGGGTTTGTCGCATTCAAGCCCACACTTAAGCTTGGGATAGTAGCGCAATTTGCCATTTTGCATAGCACCAGAAATTGCTACCGGTGCTCAACTCTGAAAACCAATGAATAGCCTTGACTGCTTCGATCATTGGTGTGACAAGGCAATTGCGCTAGATGTAAACCACAAAACGCAATGCGTGACGAGTTCCGTTTTTAGCCCAACTAACACAAATTTCACCATCAAAACAGTGAAATTAGCACAACCAATTGATATAAAACTAACACATACATGTTTCTTCACATATTCATCGACGTAGAACAACTAAACATCAAATTAAACTATTTTAATTCCTTAAATTTCATGTTTTCTCATGAAAACTCCATTTGTTTGACACCTTTAGCGAATTTGATCACCACGAATTCGTTTCTCACTCAATTGACATAATTTAAACTTCGTTGTTTTCGTTTCTCAATATATTTTCATAATACATCAACAAATTATAGATTACATCATATATTGAACAAGATATTTGGTACTTTGTATGGCCATATTATATAAACATAAACGCTGTGATATATTTTTATCACTACAAACCCAAATTTCATGTATTTAACAACAAGCATCAACCATATATGAGGATTAACAGATTTGCAAAACTATATGAACATATTTATATACCATAATTCACGTGATTACAATCACATAGAATATATATATATATATACCAAGACTAAAAGTTAGAATAGGGCTAGTTTATACCTTGATTATCAAAACAACTAGCAATCCCATCTCTTTCTCTCTGTGATTCTCTTCCAACCTAAGCTCTCCCTAATTTCTCTATGGTTTTCTATCTTATTTTCTTCAAACCCTCTGCTCTTAGTTATGCTTAAGAAAAGAAATACGCGTATTATAACTCCCACGTTCGTTAGGTACAAACCCAACAGGTAGCGTCAGTTAGAAACAAGCCAAAGGTCACAATGCCATGTTTGGCTGAACACAAACTCTCATCTCTCAATTTATTTTCATAATACTTATATTATATAGTTTTTACTTGTCACACTTTTAGTTGATTAATTAATTTAAATATCTTGGTTTAGTTAATTTAAATAACTTATATAATAATAGTAAAAATCTCATTATCATTATACTTAAAATTAATAAATAATTATATATCTAATTTAATTATAAACATCACTTTATTTAATTTATTTATTTCCATTAAATTAAACAATTCATTTAATTTAAATAATTTCTAAAATATTAAGCAATTGATTTAATCTAACTATCTCTTTAAATTAAATCCAACAAATAAAATTATCATTACTACGATTCAATTAACATTAATTAATTTAGCTACTAAATTAATTCATGACAATTCATCAAATATTTATTTTCCTCAATAAATAAATTATTTTAAATATTTATTTAATTACATAAATATTTAAATTAAATTACAAATTTCTCGATCGTTACATCCTTCCCTCCTTAAAAGGATTCTGTCCCCAGAATCACAACTCAAAAAATTTATTCGTTATATTCTTCCCTCCTTATCAAGATTCTGTCCCCAGAATCGCTATACATGAACAAGCAAACAATTGAGGATAATTCTTCATCATAATGCTTTCAAGTTCCCACGTAGCTTCTTCAGCATTGTGGTTCCTCCAGATTACCTTAACAAAAGGTATCACCTTATTCCTCAGTACTTGCTCTTTTTTGTCAACAATTTGAACAGGGACTTCTTCATAGGACAAATCTTTCTCAAACTGTAAGGGCTCATATTCTATAACAAGTTTATAGTCAGGCTTATATTGCCTCAATACCGAGACATGGAAAACATTATGAATATGCTCCAACTCCGGAGGTAAGGCTACCTCGTACACCACTTCGCCAACTCGTCGAAGCACTTCAAAAGGTCCTATAAATCTAGGGCTCAATTTTCCTTTCTTGCCAAATCAAATTTTCCCCTTCTAGGGAGACACTTTCAAGAAAACATAACTACCGACATCGAATTCTCTACTTTGTCGATGTTGATCAGCATATTTCTTCTGTCTATCTTGTGCTGCTATCAATCTTGCTCGAATTACTTTGACGATCTCGACAGTCTGTTGTACTAATTCTGGACCCAATAGCTGACGTTCACCAACCTCGTCCCAACATAATGGAGTTCTGCATTTCCTGCCGTATAACGCTTCGTAAGGCGGCACGCCAATACTCGCGTGATAACTATTATTATAAGCAAATTCCACCAATGGCAGATGGTTATCCCAATTTCCTTTGAAATCCATGATACATGCTCTGAGCATATCTTCTAATGTTTGGATGGCTCTCTCACTTTGTCCGTCGGTCTGAGGATGGTACGCCATTCTCATTCTCAGCTGTGTTCCCAAACATTCTTGTAATCATTTCCAAGAATTAGATGTGAAACGTCGATCTCTGTTTGATACAATGGACACAGGTACACCGTGTCTTGACACAATTTCCTTCATGTACAGCTTTGCTAACCCATGTAGTGTAAACCGAATCTTAATTGGCAAAAGGTGTGCCGACTTCGTCAGTCGATCGGCAATCACCCAAATGGCATCGTAACCTTGCTGAGTCGTTGGAAGACCTACCACAAAATCCATTGTCCTTACAATCTGTTATTGTAGTCCACTTTATGTTTTAATATCCTTAACATGCATGCTAAACTAACCTATGACGCCCCCAAATTCGGGTATCTTCTAACCCGACATATGGTGCTACACTGTACTCATAGCCATACAATAATTCCATTGAAATACAACAAAATGAATGTAATTACTATCTTCTGTCTGTTGTACCAATTTTGGACCCAATAGCTGACGTTCACCTACCTCATCCCAGCATAACGGAGTTCTGCATTTCATACCGTATAACGCTTCATAAGGCGGCATAACAATACTCGCATGATAACTATTATTATAAGCAAATTCCACCAATGGTAGATGGTCATCCCAATTTCTCTTGAAATCCATAATACACGCTCTGAGCATATCCTCTAGTGTTTGGATGGTTCTCTCACTTTGTGCATCGGTCTGTGGATGGTACGCTGTGCTCATTCTCAGCTGTGTTCCCAAACATTGTTGTAACCGTTTCCAGAAATTAGATGTGAAACGTGGATCTCTGTCTGATACAATGGACATAGGTACTCCGTGTCTTGACACAATTTATTTCACGTACAGTTTTGCTAACCGATCTAGGGTAAATATGATCTTGATTGGTAAAAAGTGTGCCGACTTCATCAGTCGATCAATAATCACCCAAATGGCATCGTAACCTTGTTGGGTCGTTGGAAGACCTACCACAAAATCCATTGTGATATGCTCCCATTTTCATTCTGGTATCTCCAACGGTTGTAACAATCTGCTTGGCCTTTGATGTTCAGCTTTGACTTTCTGACACGTTAAGCACTTTGCCACACACTCAGCCACATACCTCTTCATATTCGGCCACCAAAAATGATGTTTAAGATCTTTGTACATCTTTGTACTCCCAGGGTGAATCGAATATCTTGAATTTTGAGCTTCACTCAGAATTTCTTCTTTAACCTCTGGTACTAGCGGAACCCAAATTCTCCCTTCGAATCTAAGTAACCCTTCCGAATCGATTTTAAATTTGTTTTCCTCACCTACAGATATTTTCTGTTTTATCTTTTCGCAGTCTTCATCCTGAAGTTGAACATTTTTCACCTTATCTACCAACGTTGAACTATTTCCCATCTGGAATAACTTTTCATCAAATTTTGTCGGACATTTAATTTCCAACTACATCTTAACCATTTCTGACACTAGCTTCTCTTGATCAGTTAACATCATTAACTTCTCCCGTCCCTTCCTACTTAAGGCATCAGCAACAACATTCGCTTTTCCGGGATGATAGAAAATCTCACAATCATAATCTTTGATCAGCTCCAACCATCTTCTTTGTCTCATATTCAAATCTTTTTGTGTAAAGATATACTTCAGACTTTTATGGTCGGTATATATCTCACACCTCTCTCCATAAAGATAATGTCTCCAAATTTTCAAGGCAAACACCACTGATGCCAACTCTAAGTCATGAGTCAGATATCCTTTCTCGTAATCTTTCAACTGTCGTGATGCATACACAATAACTCTGCCATTTGGCATAAGCACACAGCCTAGTCCTTTATGCGATGCGTCACTATACACCACAAAATTCCCCGTATCATCAGGCAACGACAATACAGGTGCTGAACTCAACCTCTTTTTCACTTCTCAAAAACTTTCCTCACACTTCTCTGTCCAAACAAACTTAACCACTTTTCTAGTTAAATTCGTCAACAGAGTTGTAATCTTAGAAAAGTCTTGAATAAAATGCTTGTAATAACCTGCCAATCCTAAGAAACTCCTTACCTCTGATGGTGTCTTCGGCTGATCCCAGTTTATTATAGCTTCAACCTTTGATGGATCTACCAAAATTCTATCCTTATCAATAACATGTTCGAGAAACTGCACACGCTCCAACCAAAATTCACATTTTGAGAACTTAGCATGCAACTTCTCTTTTCTTAAAGTCTCCAATGTTAATCTCAAATATTCCACATGTTCCTCTTTGGTTTTGGAATATACCAATATATCATCAATAAACACCACCACAAATTTTTCCAAAAATGGTTTAAACACCTTGTTCATCAAATCCATGAACACTGCAGTTGCATTAGTTAAATCGAAAGACATAACCAGAAACTCGTAATGACCATATCGAGTCCTGAACGCTATTTTTGGTACATCCTCCAGTCTCACCTTTAGCTGATGATAACCACTTCTCAAATCTATCTTCGAGAAATATCTCGATCCCTTCAACTGATCGAACAGGTCATCGATCCTAGGGAATGGATACTTATTTTTAATCGTGACCTTATTTAATTCTCTATAATCAATGCAGAGCCGCATCGATCCATCTTTCTTCTTAACGAACAATGCTGGTGCTCCCCATGGTGACACACTCGGTTGAATATACTTCTTGTCAAGCAATTCTTGCAATTGCACCATCAACTCTTTCATTTCTATCGGGGCCATTCTATATGGTGCCTTAGATATCGGGGTTGTCCCTGGTAGTAAGTCAATCACAAACTTGATTTGTCTATCCGGCAGAAGACCCATCAAATTGTCTAGAAATACGTCTACAAAATCTTTTATAATCAGTATCTGTTCTAACTTCACACTCTTCTTCTATGTATCGACTATGTAGGCTAAGTATCCTACACATCCTTGTCTCAACAACTTCTTGGCCTGCATCACCGTCAGACAACTTGCTTGTCGAGGTGACTTGCTGCCAAAGAACACAACCTTTGATGGAGTCATAAGGTTAAAACACTTCCTTTGGCAATCAATTACTGCTCTGTAATTGAATAACTGATCCATTCCCAGTATAACATCAAATTCACCAAGTCTAATTGGTGTCAAATCTACCATCATCTCGTAACCTTTTATAAGCACCCTAATTCCTATATATGTATCTGACAGGAATCACTTCCTTATTCGCAATCTCTATACTTAAGGGAAATTCTAATTCTTCCTGAGGCAAATCTAAGTTCTGAGCAAATTCATTGGATATAAATGAACAAGTAGCACCCTAATCAAATAGTATATAAGCATTAATACCATTAATCAGAATGATACCTGACACCACATCCTTAGACTGTACAGCATCCTGCACGGTCATATGAAAAGTCCTCGCAGTCGGTCGACTTGACTGTGTTGTTCCAGTGATAGTCAATGCCCCACCACCGTTGTTGTTTCCTTTTCCACCACTTGTACTTCCCGCTGGCTTCTTAGGGCAATCACGAGCCATGTGATCTTTTGAACCGTAGGTAAAACATGCTCCTTTCTTCGGACTAAAATAGTTCGGTGCAATATGTCCTCGACCACAAATTGAAACACACCCTCTTTCCCTGAGACACTCCCAAAGATGGTTCTTCCTGCACGTCGCACAAGCTTCAAACTTCTACTTCTGTTGATTCCCTTGTTGTCCTCCCATAGTCGAATTCTCACTCCACTTCCTTTTCTGACTGTTACTTCCAACATTACTTCCACTAGCCTTATTTTCATTCTCATTCTTACTCTTCTTTTGTTCTTGATTGTACTTAGTCAAGGCATCGCTTCCCCCTTCTGCGATAATTGCCTTCTCCAGTACAGCAACAAATGTATTCAGCTAGAACATTGAGACCTTGTTGTAAAGCCAGGGCTTCAATCCTTGTTCGAACCTTCTCGCTTTACGCTCGTCGGTATTGACTTGATAAGTGGCAAACCTTGTCAACTCGTTAAACTTCGCAGCATATTCTGGCACCGTTATCGTTCCTTGGTTCAACTCCAGAAATTGCACTTCTAGCTGATTCCGAGAACTCGCATGAAAGTACATTTCGAAAAACATCTCCTTAAATCTATCCCATGCTATCACTCCTTGTCCTCCACGAACCTTATTTGCTTGGCACCAATAGCTAGCTTCAGACTTCACCATGAACGTTGCGAACGTAGTCTTTTGATCTTCGTTGACTCTAGCAACGTCGAACATCTTCTCCATTTACATGATCTAGGTCTGGGCTTCCACTGGATTCATAGACCCTTGAAACTCTGGCGGTCCAACCGCTTTAAATTCCTTAAAAGTCGTGACTTAAGCTTGCGGTTGATTCACAAGTACACCCATCAACAGAGTTACCAACTGCTAAACCAAATTAGCGTTGGTCTCATTGTTATTAGTAGTAGACCCCTCAATAGGTGCTTGCTGACGTGGTTGTCTTCTTCTAGGAGGCATTTTCTGTTAAAATATACGCTTATTAGTTCCTTGCTCAACTTCTTGGGTACGTATTTGAAGTTTAACTTAAACATTCCAAGATTAAAGCTATAACACATAACATTTCAAATAAACTCTAATATTTTATTTATTCATAACGTTTTAAAATGTACTAAAGATAACATAATCGCTATAACATCCACTTTCCTGAACTAGATAAGTTTCAGGATTACATACTCATATTATCCCTTTATTTATCTCAAAATAAGGGATTCACAGTTTAATTATCCATACAATTAGCAACATATTACTATCACTCTTATTCTATCTAGGCATATTAAGATGTCGTAAGGCATCTCGATGTTCTTCCTCCATGATACGGTATGCCGTTCTACGATCCATCACGAACCACGGCGAGTCTTCAAACTGAGGTGGGTAATAATAGACTCAATCCTGGGCCCTATCTATCGTCAAATTAAAAGTGTAATCCATCTATTTCATCTTGGCCTTCTTTACTTGGACCTTAGCCTCAGCACGATCTGCACGTTGAGTTGCCTTCATCCAAGCATCCTCTACTCTTGCACGCTTAGTTGATTCCTCTTTGAAGTCATTTTTCAATTTCTCTATGTTAGTCTTCATCTTCTTGTTTACTTCTAACAAGTCTTTATGCTGACCCTTGGTATGAACTAGGTCCTACTCCGTGTTTCCAAGTTTTGAATTAGGTTACTGAATCTCCGCATCCTTCTGCTCCATCGAAGTATAATGCATCCCAACCATCTCCTTCAGCTCCTCAACTTCGTCCTGTAACTCTATGTTACAATCATACAAAGCATCATACATCTTGGCTAATATGGAGTTTGGTGGAAACTCCTCAGGATCCTCATCCTCATCCTCCTCCTCTATCTCCTCAGAACTATCCTCCTCAGGATCGGTCACAGGCTCATCCTCCTGGATCAATTGTTCCTGCACAACATGAATTTCCCGGGGTTCGTCGTCTCTAGATACCTGAGGTATCACCTCTCTAGCTGGACTGGATCCTCCTTCGTTAGACATCCTGACAATAAAATATTTTAAGTTTTACGTAACATTTTCGATACTCGCGAGCACATAAGTTATTAACACATAACACATAATGTCTTTTAATATTTAGCTTATATGGATACCTTAATCCATTTCTTAAAACCGGATAAGAGTTGAACACCTCTATGTTTTCTATTTCCTTAAAGGTTACTTCCTAAGGTTTCCCCACCTAAGGTTCATAACCTACAGCTTTGATACCAACCTGTGACACCCCCAAATCTAGGTACTCCATTTCCACAGGATTTGGTGTTCACTATCCAAAACATTACATCTAACTACCCATATTCAAAGGATAAAGACATAATTTAAATAACTTAAACAATAATCTTTCCCATTAAAGGGTTACATCATAATCTCAAAATAAATCCCAGGTAATCTAACCTTAAATTTATTACATCAATTTACGGAATAAAAATAGAACAAGTCTTTAACATAATTCATTAAAATAAAATTCTCATAAGTCTTCAACATTTGGACATCTTGCCCTTTCCTTTACTAGTAGATGGCTCATCGACTTTCTCAACTTTAGCTGTAGTGTTAAATGCAAGAGTGAGCTAACAATTTCTCACTTATATAGGAAGTAGTAATAATAACAACGTGGAAATGAACAACGAATGCTGAAAAATAATGAACTTGTTCTACGAATCAAAAATAGAAAACAAGTTCGAAATCAATGTCTGAGGGTCGTAAGAACACGAACTATGTCTCTGGTATTAGGTATTATTACCTCAACCCTAATAGTCTTTTAGACTATACAGACCCTTTTTAACGTACTTAGGGGGATCAGCCCTTTGTACCATGTATTTTGCACAAACATCTAAACGTTACACGTACAAAAATCCCCTATGATAGGGTTGTTCGTCTCAGTTTGAATTTCGAATTTCCGCACTAAAGAAAGTTTAGTTTGGAACTAGCTTATCAGTGTCTCTAGAATTTTAGAACACTATTAAACTTCCATCAATAAAGGTTCAATACGAGAATGTATAACTGAACAAGGCTATTAAAAGTCAAAGATCGGATATCAACAATATATAACTAAATAACATGATATACATGCAAAGTGCCATATTCAAAGGAGTTTAGAAAAATCTTCTATGAATCAATGTATTAGAACAATATATGCTTCGAATGATAATAAGGAAAGTAAAGCTCGCTCGATGAAACGAGTTAGGTTACATAAGCTTGTACAATCATACACAAGATAAGTTAAGCTTGCTCAACTTTATAAAGAATGTTAAGAACTTGCACAATAATAATTTAGAAATGGGAACTTGCATTCAATACGAAAAGAATGAAGTTAAGAAAGCTTTGCTCAATGTAAATAGTTAAGGTTTAGGAACTTGCCTTGTTTGTAAGCTACACAAGTGTAAAATAATCTCCAATTACCCTACACATATCATTACAATCGCAACAACAATTAGTTGTATGATTATTACCACTATGGGTATTAAACCATCATTTAGGTCATAACCCTAACCAAGCACTTAACCATTTAGGTTAACATACTTAATGAATCTGAAATCGCATTACTAGCCAACATAACTTACTCGTTCATTTCTAACTTTTGAAAACATCCCTGTTAGTTTCATTGTATAACTCAATTAACAATCACCTAAAACTCTTTTACACTATGTATTACAACACCTTACAATTTGTTATTGTAGTCCACTTTATGTTTTAATTCATGCATGCTAAACTAACCTGTGACGCCTCCAAATTCGGGTATCTTCCAACCTGACATATGGTGCTACACTGTACTCATAACCATACAATCATTCCATTGAAATACAACAAAATGAATGTAATTAGTATCTTCTTATTACAATCAAAGTATATTCCTTCCCAGGTTCATAAACCGATTACATCGTTTGTTGTTCATAATTTATAATATATACAACATACTAATCTATTACACGATGGCTAAGTATCCATCTTAGCTTTGCCCTTATCTCTCTTAGCATTCTCAGTACGTTCATCCTTAATTGCAATTATATAATTCACGCAAGAAGTGAGCATAACAAGCTCAGCAAGTTTTAACAAAGGATAACAGTAATACCACATTCGTGAATTATATAACAATTCATACATAACTGAACAAATAGTTATGAAGTATTATGAAACAATAATACTTTAACATTTCATAACATCAATTCCCAAGGTATAAAATAGATTAGGAATTCTGAACCGGTCGATAGACCATGAACAGTAGCTTTCTGATTTCATACTTGAAAAGGATATCATAACACTAAGGCTGTACATCTGCATTACTTACGAGCACTTCTAGGTGATCAGCTTATAGTACTCTATGTTGATCAACACATATTCGTTAAACGTATTTACGTTTAAATTTTGGCAAACTCGCGTGCCCATCGAATAATCGATGAAAAATACTTTTGTTTGTTCATAGACAAACATTACCTTCACATTCGTACCAATCACTTGGCATAGGATAGCGTTAACATTTCTATATAGAATGATATGAATATAAATCAATCTATATCTTACGAGTAGTCTAGCCAAATTAAATCTGGCATCGACCCTTTTTTTAAAACCAGTTGTGCAATTCAGTACAATGAATCACATAAAACTTGGCTAACTTGAAAGTTAGACAAGCGTTAAGAAAACTCTTCTTTCAGCGTCTTTAAATAACTTAATCGACTGACCACAACCTTTACATAATCTACATGATATATTCACATAGCACACTGTAATTAGCTATCAAATAATTATTCACATTGTTCCTATCAACTTCTTTCTCTTCTATGTCTTAATTAACTTAATACCATTACTAAAGTCAACTCAACTTATTACCCTTCGTCCCGGCTTATTAACCAACTGACGTTATTAACTGGACTCTAACATTGTTGGCGAAGTACCAAAGTTGTTCATCGATTAAGGTTCATTGATAACACCTTGCGTTCTTCATTCATAAATTATTAACATGCATTCAATTCCTAAGTTCAATACCATATACCTTAGTATAGGTAGTATAAGAATAGTTCTAATACACTTACGAAGTGCATAAACTTTACTATTGTAGGCCTCAGAACAATTGCAGTTCAAAACCTAAGTCATTCAACAATTCCCCTGCACCAACGCCGCGGTGTGACATCCTAGTTTAAGACTGGCACTGCCGCACTAGTTAGCAGTAGCCAGGTCCCTGTCTCGGTGCTGTGGCGCATTTCTCAGAATTTCAAAATAATTCCCCGAGCAGAAACAGATGGATAGTGTTTTTACGGGAATTTCTCGGAAAACATTTATTTTCGTCTTGGAAATTCTAAACAATTAATTCTAGCACATAGCCAGATTACTAACCATATGAGCACATTATAGGTCATAGAACGACCTTCACATAGCTTACTCACAAAATAAATCAATTAAATTCATTTAATTCACATAATCAAATAAAAATTTAAATGTCATAAAAATCCAATTTTTTCGGGCGTTACATTCTCTCCCCCTTATAAGGATTTTCTCCCTAGAATCTAGCTTATAATTACATAAAAAATTGAGGAAAATCTTCCTTCATTTTACTCTCGAGTTTCCACGTTGTTTCTTCAGCATTGTGGTTTCTCCATAACACCTTTACTGAAGGTATGACCTTATTTCTTAATACTTGTTCCTTCCTATCAATAATTTGAATTGGAAGTTCCTCATATGACAAATCTTTCTCTATCTGGATAGATTCATACTCTATTACGTGTTTATAGTCCGATTTATAAGGACACAACACAGACACATGAAACACATTATGAATGCGTTCCATTTCCGGAGGTAAGGCTACTTTATAAGCTACCTCTCCTACCCTTCTTAAAATCTCAAAAGGTCCTATAAACCTTGGACTTAACTTCCCTTTCTTCCCAAAACGTATCTTCCCCTTCCAAGGCGATACTTTCAGAAAGACAAAAGATCCTACATCGAATTCTCTCTTTTCTCTGTGAGGATCTGCATACTTCCTATACCTATATTGGGCCGCAACTAATCGAGCACGTATTATCTTCACCATGTCCGTCGTTTACTGTACCATCTCAGGTCCCAACATTTGACGTTCACCCACCTCATCCCAACATAATGGAGTTCGGCACTTCCTTCCATACAACGCTTCGTAAGGTGGCATGCCTATACTAGCGTGAAAACTATTGTTGTACAAAAATTCCACCAACGGTAGATATTCGTCCCAACTCCCTTTGAAATCCATAACGTAAGATCTTAACATATCTTCAAGCGTTTGAATTATCCTTTCACTCTGACCATCCATCTGAGGATGATACGCCGTACTCAATCTTAACTGCGTTCCCATTTGCTCTTGCAAACTCCTCCAAAAGTTCGATGTGAATCGTGGATCACGATCTGACACAATCGAAACAGGTACTCCATGTCTGGAAATAATTTCCTTGACATACAACTTAGCTAACTGATTTAGGTTATACCTAACTCCTATTGGTAGAAAATGAGCTTATTTCGTCAACCGATCCACTATCACCCAAATAGCATTGTATCCTTTCCTTGTTGATGGAAGTCCTACCACAAAGTCCATTGTGATGTGCTCCCATTTCCATTCTGGAATTTCTAACGGTTGTAAGAATCCGCTAGCTTGTTGGTGTTCAGCCTTAACTTTTTGACAAGTTAAGCACCTACTAACGTATTCTGCTATCTCCCTTTTCATGTTCGGCCACCAAAAGTTCTGACGAAGGTCTTAATACATCTTCGTACTACCGGGATGTATCGAGTACCTCGAACTATGAGCCTCCATCATTATTTCTTCCGTTAATTCGGAATCATTTGGAACCTAAATTCTTCCTTCAAAACGAAGTAATCCCTCCCTATTGAGGTTATACTTAGTCTTTTATTCATCTTCTATCCTCTTCTTTATCCACTTGCATTCCTCGTTACTCAATTGTACTCCCCTAACCCGTTCCACTATGGTCGGTTGGGTTTCCATGGTCGCTTGCAACTTAACTTCTAGCTCCATGTTTGCCATCGCTGTTATCAACTCATTCTGAGTTGTTAACATTGATAGTTTCTCTCTACCCTTCCTACTTAGCGCATTGGCTACTACATTTGCCTTTCCTTGATGATATAAAATATCAAAGTCATAATCTTTTATCAGTTTTAACCATCTTCTCTGTCTCATGTTCAAGTCCTTTTGTGTGAAGATATTTTTCAGACTTTTGTGGTTCGTGTATATCTCACACTTCTCACTATATAGGTAATGCCTCCATATCTTCAAGGCAAAAACTATAGCTGTCAATTCCAGATCATGAGTAGGATAGGCCTTCTCATAATTCTTCAATTGACGTGACGCATACGTAATGACTTTGCCATGCTGCATGAGCACGTGACCCAGTTCTTTATGTGAAGCATCGCTATACACTATAAAGTTCCCTGTATCGTCTGGTAAAGACAATACAGGTGCCTCAATTAACCTATTTTTCAACTCCTGAAAACTGTTCTCACATTTTTCAGTCCACACATACTTCACCGACTTTGTTTTCAGATTTGTCAACAGAGTAGCTATTTTAGAAAAGTCCGGAATGAACCTTCTATAGTATCCCGCTAACCCAAGAAAACTCTGAACCTCAGTTGGCATTTTTGGTTTCTCCCACTCATTAACTGCTTCTACTTTTGTTGGATCTACGGAAATGCCATATTTATCAATAACATGTCCTAGAAACTGCACTCGCTCAAGCCAAAATTAACACTTCGTGAATTTCGCATACAACCTTTCCTTCCTTAGTGTTTCCAACACTATTCTTAAATGTTCTGCATGATCTTCTGACATCTTTGAATAGACTAGAATATCATCAATGAACACTACGACAAACTTGTCCAAATATTGTTTGAACACTCTGTTCATCATATCCATAAATGTGGCTGGCGCATTAGTCAACCCAAACGACATCACCAAAACTCGTAATGACCATAACGAGTTCTGAACCCCGTCTTAGGTACAACCTCCTTCCTCACCTTTAACTGATGATACCCCATGCGCAAATCTATCTTAGAAAAATACTTTGCCCCTTTCAACTGATCAAATAGATCATCGATCCTGGGCAACGGGTATTTGTTCTTAATCGTTAGCTTGTTCAACTCTCGATAGTCGATACAAGTCTTAACAACCCATCCTTTTTCTTTACAAACAATATCGGTGCTCCCTAAGGAGACACACTCGGTTGAATGTACTTTCTGTCTAATAGTTCCTGTAACTGAACCATTAACTCCTTCATCTCAACTGGCGCCATTCGATATGGTGCCCTTGACACTGGTGTCGTACCCAGTAATAGATCAATTACAAACTCAACTTCCCTGTCCGGTGGAATACCCGGTAACTCCTCTGTAAATACATCCGCGAACTCTTGTACTTTAGGTATTTGGTCCAAGGATGTTCCCACTCTTTGGGTATCTACAACATGGCACATATAACCTATACACCCTTTTCTCAACATCTTCCTAGCTTGTGTCAGCGATAGACAACAAGAGCATCTCAGTGATTTACTACCGAAGAACACTGCCTCGGTTTTCTTAGAAAGCCGAAGGTTCACACTTTTCCTATGGCAATATATTATCACCTTATGGTTAACCAACCAATCCATACCAAGAATTATATCGAATTCTTTAAACTTATCGGTACCAAATCTACCGATAACTTATTCCCTCTAATATCTATGCAACAATCCTTATGAATATGTTCAATGGGAATTATTTCTTCGTTTTCTACCTTAACGTCTAAAGGTATTGGTAACTTCTCAGGGATTAAACATAATCGCTTAGCAAATTCACATGCTATAAAAGAACAAGTAGCACCCGAGTCAAATAACACATAAGCATTTATCTCATTGACCGGAATGATACCTGCTACCACATCCGATTGATGCAACAAAGATCTTGGATATCATATTAAACGCGTCTGGTGAGGGTCTACCCAATGATGGTGTTGGTCTAGTAATGGCTAATTTACCACTACTGGAACCCTTATTTCCCTCTAAACCCTTCTTGAGGCGGTTTCTTGCCATGTGGTCCAATGACCCACGAATAAAACACCCTGGTTCTTCTTAGGGTTAGGGCGGTTGGGTGACAAATGCCCTCCCGCCCACAGATTGTAGCAAACTAATTTCCCCTTTAAACAGACTCTCGTGTGAGTCTTTCTGCATGTCTTACATGCCTCCGTCCTTCGCTTAGGATCTCCCTGCTTTACCCCAGTATTCCCAGGGTTAAAACTCTTCCTCTTAGGCAAGTTGCCGCTTTCGTTGGCAACTTCTGCCTTACTACCTCCTTCTAACTTACTCTTGTTATTCCGCTCTTCGTGGTACTGAGACAATGCCCCACCACCACCTTCAGCTATAATCGCCTTTTCCATAATGGTCCCGTAGGAAGCACTCTAGAAAATCGATATTGTTCTATAGAGCCAGGGTTTTAAGCCTTGCTCAAACCTGCGCGCCTTCCTCTCCTCTGTATCCACCTAATGTGGAGCAAACCTCGCTAATTCATTGAATTTGGCGACATACTGGGTAACTGTCATATCCCCCTGCTTAAGTTCTAAGAACTTAATCTCTATCCTACCTTGCATACTAGTAGGGAAGTAGTTCTCGAAGAAAACTTTCTTAAACTATTCTGATGTAACAGCTTCTGTCCTAGCCCCACCCTGGTGAGCCTCCCACCAGTAGTTGGCTTCCCCCTTCATCATGTAAGTCGCAAAAGAAGTCTTCTGCACCTCACCTACGTGTGTTATCACAAATGCCTTTTCAATTTCTTTTACCCATGTCTAGGCCTCTAGTGGGTCCGTCGTTCCTCGGAACTAAGGAGGACCCACACTCTTAAATTCCTTGAAGGTAGTTGTTCTTACTACCCCAGGAGCTACAGGAATCCCACCCCCAACTTGATTAAATGCAGCCGTTAATAAATTAACGAACTCTTGCATAGGGTTATTAGGACCCCCCCTGATTCTCATTATGAGACTCAACCTCTTGGTTACGTTGTCTCCTTCTTGGCGACATAATTCTGATTAAATAAATAAAGCTTCGGTATTATCTATTTAACTATTTGGTTATCATTCATAAATAATAACAACTCATACCACAACAAGCACATTAAATAAAACTTCATTATATTAATATGCTTTCATAGTCAAAACTATTTACATCATGTTCCCTTAGCCAAAAAGCTATTTACATACTATCCCGCGATTGACTTCTAAAAAAATTGGGATTTATAAAAAGACTACCCTTTAATTATAAAAAAGAGGGCTTTACGTCACTACTATATAGAAAAAGATCTAACAATCTACTAACACTGTTGAACGACATTCTCATATTTCTGATTTTCCAATATCGACACAATATCTCAACTTATTGTATGTCGAGTCTACCCGGACTCAATGGAATAACAAGCATTTTTTAGCTTGAAATCCTTATGAGCGCACTCGTGGATGTATGACATCCTAGCTATTTTCTGGTCTTTTTCAACCATTTTCTTTCGAAGCTCTACGGCCTCTTCCTTATAGTCTCGTGCCTTATCTGTTATAAGCACTTTCTCGTCGTGCTCTGACTCAAAATCTGCTTCTGCAGATTCCTTCGCCTCATATAGGGCGGTTATCTCCTCGTTACGTATCACTTTACATTCTTGCAGATTGCACATTCCTATCCAACACTGACCCGAATCTGATGATTTCATTGCATCCGGAGGTGGTGGCTCCTGAGTAGGCACCACCGTGTTAATCGATGTTAGCTCCATCTCCTCCTCCACGTTAAGCATCACATTCAAATATGACGTTATCCCCATCGTCTCTTCAGAGTATTCCTCCTCAGAGATGTACTCCTCTATGTCTGAGTCTTCTAGAACCACTAACGATACCTCCGCTACTGGCATTGGTATAATCTCCACTTGGTTCACAGAATCCTCACGTATCACTTCCACATCTCTAAACATCAAGCTATCGTTTGACATCTACAAAACACATAACACGTTCATTAGTATATAATACACAATAGTATAAGCACAAATCACATTTAATTTATTTAAGATTAATTTCCATCTTTTAAATCTTTCGGTACTGAGTTATCTCAATACCTTATTAATTCAATTGACTTGAATTTCATTCTTCGGACTTTACCTTCCTTACGAGGTTATTAGCCTACGGTTTTCCCCCATAAGTTTTATCACCTAATGCTTTGATACCAATCTGTGATGCCCCCAAATTTGGGTATCTTCCAACCCGACATATAGTGCTACACTGTACTCATAACCATACAATCATTCCATTGAAATACAACAAAATGAATGTAATTACTATCTTCTTATTACAATCAAAGTATAATCCTTCCCAGGTTCATAAACCGATTACATCATTTGTTGTTCATAATGTATAATATATACAACATACTAATCTATTACACAATGGCTAAGTATCCATCTTAGCTTTGCCTTTATCTCTCTTAGCATTCTCAGTACGTTCATCCTTAATTGCAATTATATAATTCACGCAAGAAGTGAGCATAACAAGCTCAGCAAGTTTTAACAAAGGATAACAGTAATACCACATTCGTGAATTATATAACAATTCATACACAACTGAACAAATAGTTATGAAGTATTATGAAACAATAATACTTTAACATTTCATAACATCAATTCCCAAGGTATAGAATAGATTAGGAATTCTGAACCGGTTGATGGACCATGAATAGTAGCTTTTTGATTTCATACTTGAAAAGGATATCATAACACTAAGGCTATACATCTGCATTACTTACGAGCACTTCTAGGTGATCAGCCTATAGTACTCTATGTTAATCAACACTTATTCGTTAAACGTATTTACGTTTAAGTTTTGGCAAACTCGCGTTCCCATCGAATAATCGATGAAAAATACTTTTGTTTGTTCATAGACAAACCTTACCTTCACATTCGTACCAATCACTTGGCATAGGATAGCGTTAACATTTCTATATAGAAAGATATGAATATAAATCAATCTATACCTTACGAGTAGTCTAGCTGAACTAAATCTGGCATCGACCCTTTCTTTAAAACCAGTCGCGCAATTCAGTACAATGAATCATATAAAACTTGGCTAACTTGAAAGTTAGACAAGCGTTAAGAAAACATGCCTTTCAGTGTCTTCAAATAACTTAATTGATAGACCACAGCCTTTACAGAATCTACATGATATATTCACATAGCACACTATAATTAGCTATCAAACAATTATTCACATTGTTCCTACCAACTTCTATCTCTTCTATGTCTTAGTTAACTTAATACCATTACTAAAGTCAACTCGGCTTATTACCCTTCGTCCAAACTTATTAACCAACTGACGTTATTAACCGGACTCTAACATTGTTGGCGATGTACCAACGTTGTTCATCAATTAAGGTTCATTGATAACACCTTGCGTTCTTCATTCATAAATTATTAACATGCATTCAATTCATAAGTTCAATACCATATACCTTAGTATAGGTAGTATAAGAATAGTTCTAATACACTCATGAAGTGCATAAACTTTACTATTGTACGTCTCTGAACAATTACAGTTCAAAACCTAAGTCATTCAACAATTCCCCTGCACCCGCGCCGCGGCGTGACATCCTAGTTCAAGACTAGCGTTGCGGCGCCAATTAGCAATAGCCAGGTCCCGGTCTCGGCGCTGCGGTGCGAGACTTCCTTCTATAAGTGGTGTTGCAGCACCACTTTCCAATATCCAACTACATTGTGCTTTCAATTGCAAGTAACATTTAACACTGTTTCTCAGGCGTATGCGCTGCACCTCGATACTGATTTTTCCAACAAATAAAAATTTTAGTGAAATTCTTGGAGTCATAACTTCTTCGTTATAGGTCCGATTTGGTCCGTTCAAAAGCCTACATATCATAAATGACATACTCTACGCGTTCATATAAGAATTCGACACTTTCGAATCTATTAACACAAAATTCACTATTGAGTTCACTTTTTAAGCGTTCGTAAATGTTAATGAGTGTTAAATGCTCGTTTCCTTCGTTTTAAGTCGGAATTGGACGATTCTTGAACCCACAACTCTTAAATACCCTATCTCACATGTTGACATTGAAAAACAACGTTTTCAAGTCTAACGACAACTTTTGACCACTAATTCGGAATTTCAACGTTTTCGACATTTTAACGTCTATTTCCGTGAAATTCGCCATAACTTCGTTACTAATGTTTTCTTGGCCAAATCACATGGAATACTCCATGGACTTCATATCTACATCCAAACCAAGCAAGATGCACATATTTACGTATTGATGGAGTTCAATTATTTATCAACAATCAATCTCAACAATCAATATTTTCATGGTTTTAACTATAACAACCCTTATGATTCTTATGATTTCATGACTTATAGAGATTGAATCTATAATAAGTCATTCTTATTCTACCATACTAGTTATACACCACCCATTTGTGGTTCTCCATACTAAAAGAAAATCAAAAGAGATGAAATGAGAATTAAGGAATATTACCTTAAGAACTCTTAGGAAAATCTTGCCAAACTCTCAAACAAAGCTTCAAAGTAGAACTCTTGGTTGAGTCTAGCTCTCTCTCTCTCTCAATAATCTAGGTTGGCAATTTGAAAAACTCACAAAAGACCAACCTTGGCTTTCTATTTATAAGGAAATGAAATGGAAGGCAAATTAGACCATACACCACCACCTCCTTACTATTCACACTTTGTCACCAAGTAAAATACTTGGTGACCAAGTGTTAAGCTTTCCTTGCACACAAAGCGCCAGCCCACCTTGCCCATGGGTCATCCCCATGGGTTGCTCCATGGGTTTTTCCCATTCGGTGACCCGCCGGTTCGATCCACGGTTCAATTTTCTTACATTGGGCTTAACCAATCTAGTATTGGGCCTTGACTTAGGCTTAACACATTAATCCCTTGGGCTTGCTCATTCAATTGATTGGACTAAACATAATCCAACCCAAATGAATTAACATTAAGTCTTAACTTAATTCTATAATACGAATCGTATCCTGAATATCTGATTCACGTATTCTCTCAGTATAATACTTGTACGATAATAGTATTGTACTTCGTATTAACTCATCGTATTATACATAGATACTAAATAGTATCCTATTTGTATAACACATGCATTAACAATAACGCAATTCCTTCTACGCGTTTCATTTCCTTCTTGGAAATCAATATACTCAACCCTTAGGTTTTAAGTCCACAGGCAAAAACATCGTTTGTCATAAATGAAATATTATTAGATATTTCGTCTTATCTCGATATTCTATCATTACGTATTTCTCGGAATTTCAAAATAATTCCCCGAGCAGAAACGGATGAATAGTGTTTTTACGAGAATTTCTTGGAAAATATTTATTTTCGTCTTGGAAATTCTAAACAATTAATTCTAGCACGTAGCCAGATTACTAACCATATTAGCACATTATAGGTCATAGAACGACGTTCACATAGCTTACTCACAAAATAAATCAATTAAATTCTTTTAATTCACATAATCTAAAAATTTAATTGTCATAAAAATCCGATTTTCTCGGGCGTTACATTAAACCAAGTCCGTTACGCATGACCTACAATTAAGTAGACTTCACTATCTCGAGATCGGCTACTCATTCGCATGCCACACCAAGAATATATCTTGAGTAATAACGCTACCGCTTATATGTAGCGCCATCCAATGCGATGCCCTCGATTCAGCTTTTGCGAAGCTCGAAAACAGACTCTACTTTGGCTAAAATTCACAATTCTACAGAAAATCTCCCAACTTCAACATCTAACACTTTGACATATTATAGTTATACATTTTAAACACCATTCTATATACAAAAACATTACATAAACACCATTTTGAGGAATCAAAACCATTGTTTTCCCAAATTTCCTCATTTTTATACTTTTAACGAATTCGATCATCACGAATTCGTTTCTTAATCATTTGACACGATTCGAACTACGCCGCTTTCGTTTCTTAATATAATATCATAATCCACCAATAAATTGCAGATTACATCACATATTGGACATGAAATTTAGTACTTTATAAGGCCATTTTTCAAATATGAACACTGATATTCATTTTCTTTCTACACACCAATTTCTCACGAATTTGACCAACAAGTATCAATCATATATGATGATTATCAGATTTTGCAAAACTATATGCACATATATCTATCACAATTCACTTGATTTCCAAATCATACCAAGAAGATGTATATACATATACTACCAAAACTAAAAATAAAAATAAGAATAGGGTATACCTTTAATCCTTGATTATATGCTAGCAAAAGATGATAATAAGGTTTAGCAATCCTCTCCTTCCTCTTGAAACCTCAGAGAATTCTCTCTTCAAAGCCACTGAACTTCTCTCACACTCTGTGTTACCACTTAGCTTATGATACAATACGCAATAAACTGTGAACTAGCCTTAGAGAAAAATAAGACGCGTAGGAATTATAAACTAACTCCCACTTCCCCCATTAACGTTAGGTAAAATAAACCAAAGGTTTACGTCAGTTAAAATAACCCAAAAGCCATAAGGCTACGTTTGGTTACACACTAATTCTCCATACTAGATTATTTAAATAATATTTATATTATATAGTTTCACTTGTCACACCATTATTTATTTAATTTAATTTAATTTATAATTTAAATTAACATTTACCTTATAATTGGAATTTCCACAATGATTTATAATTTTATTTAACAAACTAGTAAATCTCTAATTTAATTATTAAATAAAATGAGAACTACACCATAATTTATTTAATAATTCATTTAATTTAATTATCTTCTTAAATATTAAGCAATTGATTTAATTTAATTATTTCCTTAAATTAAATCCTTCCGATAAAATTATCAACACTCAATTTAATTATCATTAATCAATTTAGTTACTAAATTAATTCACCACAATTCATCAATTATTTATTTTTCTCAATAAATAAATTATTTAAAATATTTATTTAATTCAATAAATATTTAAATTACATTACAAATTTCTCGATCGTTACATAGCCTCTTGGTGGAGGAACCACACAACATACATTCACATACAACGTGTCTCACCGTTTATGAAAATGATGACATGTGCGAAACACTAATATCAAAGATAGATATATTGCAGTGTAGTAAGTAAAATGCATTCGTACACATTCATCATAAATGTAAATGCAACATTCACACACAAGCGTATAACAGTTTTGAAAAGCTTGTAGTAGCGGTTTAAGCCCTCTTACTAGTGTCCCCAGCAGAGTCGCCACCTGTCGACGTCGGAATTTTTATTTGTCCCTTTTCTGTTCTTATCCTTTGGTGTTCTCATGTTATGTGAGATTTGTTTAAAAAAACAGGTGAAAAACGTCTGACATGTATATGTCGACGAATTGACTATAAGAGTCGCAAGTTGGTGTTTTTAACTGGTTGCACCAATGCAACCGAGAAAAGGTTTGCAAATTTAACCCAGTGATGTGATACTGCTAAACGGGTCTGTAAAACCGAGATTCATTTGGGTTCGGGGGCTTGATTATGCGGAGGAAAGGTTTTAGACACCTCCCGACATCCGTGTTACCATGATGACCACCACTTTTCAAGAAATTGTTATATTAATGTGTGTGTGTGTGTGTGTGGGTCAATGTGCTATTATTTGGAAGTAGTGTGAGGCCTTGTTGGGTAAAATCTAGTTATGCACAATACACAAGTATACTTGGTCAACAAGTAATACAATGAAAGTAGAGTATCGTTCCCACGAGGAATTAGTTAACAAGAATCACCAAGTACTAACCCGTAACCAACTCAATCTAATTTAAACGAATGAATTTCAAATTATATAATTAAACTACTATTAAATTCCACTAGTTAAATTAAGATTACAGAGATTTAAGATCACAACTTCACTTATTGCTTCATTTAAGTTAACACACTTCTCATCAATTATTCTTTATCCTTAATTGTTAATAAAAAACACTAAAGTAGATAAAATCACCTCTCGATGCATAATACCCATACTCACTTAAATCCACTGATGATAGAATTAAGCAAGACACCCTAATTAACTAATCCACTATATCTCTATGTGAATTGCAATTAAAAAGGATTTAAAACACAAGTTCTCTATAAGATTACATATGGCGTAAAGGCATATCTCTATCCTAAACACGAATCATGAATGCCATCTATGAAGAAATCACCAACACATGCTATCATGATCAGATCAAAATCTCAACTTCATCTCTCGAGTTCATATAGATTATCACGGTAATTGATGGCCAATCAATTAAACAATTAAGTCCAAATCACAATAGACAATCCTCACAATAGAACATAATAATTGATAGTGAAGCATATTAAAATAAACTACACAATAAGATCCATTATAATCTCAAACAAAGAATTATTTCATTGAATTAAAACTAAGAATCCACACTTGAATAAACATTAAGAGATAAGAATAAGATTAAGGAAAAGAATTAAATCTGTTGTCGACAAATTCGTCCTCCGTCTCGCTCTTGATCTTGATCTTCAATGGTCTCCAAGTTGCTTCAATCTCCAAATCTCATAAGAACTAGTGTTTTTTTCCTATATTACATTAATCTAATCTAATAAAATCCTCTCTCCCCCCTCTAATCTATGTGATTCTCCCCCTTTTATAAGTCTCTTTATCTGTCTTTAAGTCCTCTTGGAAGACCTTGAGTCAATCGGATCGAACCAATCCTTATTGGACTCAAATTTGGACAAAAACTGAGTCTTCTACGCGTACCCTCACCCCGGTGGGGGTCTAGCCTTGTAAAGGGCGCGCCTCGGTGGGCTATGGTTCTGTTTTCCAGCTAGTATGCCTGCATCGGCGGGGGTCACTTTTCTGTTCTCTGACGTCCTTTGGTAAAATGGTCATAACCTTTGATTCGGGAGGAGTTATGGGGCCTGCCACCTATAAAATCGAAGCTATCGACGAGCTCTAAAACTTTCATTCTTTGAGAATTGAGAAATTATTGTCGGAACAAGATCAAAATCGAGCTTGAAGTAGATGTTGTGGAAATTACAAGCATGAGAACTCGTAGCTTTGATCTTCGTTGATAAAAAGGTCATAACTCTCACTTCCGAGTGCCTATTGGGATGATTCAAGATATTCCAAAAAGCTAAGAAGAAGCTCTACAGTATAATCCAAGTTCCAAGCCAAGAACATGCATCCAACTTGGTGTTAAAAGCCCTACAATCTTCCCTTCTAGTATTTGCTAGCATATTTTAGTCATAAATATTTCCGAATTTCTTTTCCTTGCTTCTTCATGCCAATGTTATGTCATAGCCTACAAAATAACTTAAAATGCATGAAAAGTAACTAAGAAACATAGGTTTAAACAACTAATTCAAGTAACAGATACCGGATAAGTAGGTATAAAACCTACTTATCAAATACCCCCAAACTTAAATTGTTGCTTGTCCTCAAGCAAAAACATAAAACAACAATGCTATGCAATGCAACTAATCTACATGCTTACGAACCCAGCAGTATTGACATAAATAAGTCTTTTCAATCGACCTTAGAGAAATCAAGTAAACATGATAATACATCATATCAAAACAAATCAATAATTTCCCAATCAATCATCAAATCTTAAACTATTATCACTAATATAGTGCATGTGTGCTCCACAACAATGTTAACTGATATAAAATTAAATTTAACACATAATAAGTCTCTTCGAAGGCATTATACAATGTAAACTCAAGAAATCCAAAAATAATCTAGATCCAACTAAAATCAAACAATTACCAATATCGAGGTTCAATATGGGATACTTATGCTTTATTTTTCATCTACAAGGGCTTTTTGCTCTTATTTCCCGTTTTATTTATTCTTTTTTAGTTTATATACACATATCTATGCAATTTCTTATTCCCTTAGGCTTTACAATGCTACCTTAACGAGCTTTCGACCAATGACTCCCAGACCATTAAGACCTTAGGGCGCTAGGTGTAAAGACAATCCCCTCGGGCTTACTTACTCAAGTAACAAAGGCTACAAAACTAGACAAGCACGCCACGATGTTTATTAATACTTTTTTTTCTTTTTTTATATAGCTTATATACCCCAAATATTCCCCCAAACTTAGGTTCTTGTCTCACTTTAGCCATCACTACTTATTCTTTCATTCAAACTAGCATTATCCTTTAGAGTCCTATTATGTATCAATTTAAACTCAATCAATCAACAAGTTGTTTTTACTGTGTTATCCTTATTATACAAGTTTCAAATAGAAAAAGACTCAATTCCTAACAAGAAATCACATCAAAGCTCTAATAGTCAGTACTATACTTGTCTACCCAATTCCAATCTCATCATTGACCAAAACAAATTGTAAATATCAAACAGTTGGACTCATGCAAGATGTACTAAATGCTATATAAACAAAGTAAACTAACTACTATTTTTGAAAATTTTCAAATTTTCAAGTTTTTTTTTAATTTTAAAAATCTGAATGCAAAAACTAAATGTAACTATACGAACTACAATGTAAATAATTAACTATATACAATACGACACTAAAATGCCCCCAAACTTAAACTAGACATTGTCCTCAATGGCTGAAATAGAAAAAAAAAATAAAGAATAGGACTTCCTTGAAAGTATAGGAATCCTCATCCTTGTCCGTTAAGTTTGGAGAATAAGTTAGGCACATGGAACAAATTAGGCACCACACTTGAATTTAACTTGAATAACCTTTTTCATAATCTTTTGCATGTCCATTGAACCTCCAATACCTGTAATTAAAAGAGACAACCTGGATTAAAATAGCACTTGGATTGGTAAGAGAACTTAATAAGCAAATTAATTCCTATCTACTAAATAAACTAGTAAATCATATAAATATAAAAATTCCTGGGTTGCCTCCTAGTTAGCGCTTGAATTACAGTCTTTCACCCTGACTTTGTCTGGTCAACGCTATCCAATTTCTCTTCGATAATTGAGGAACCCTCCATCCATCGGAAATAATATAGCTTTTGGTACATTCCCATTTGTGATGGCCAATTCATCAAAGCTACCTAGCATGCTCTGATTATGATCTCAATCAAGAACGTCCCACAGCTAGGTGTTTTCTCCATTGTGTATGTGATCACTTTGGGGCATGGAAGCTTGTCACACACAATGGGCTCTTCGTCTATCTTTTCTTTCTCGTCCCACAATGGATTCAAAATTGTACTCGCTCTTATGTCATCGAGAGCTTCGCCGATTACATGACTACCAAGTGGGCATGATTTTGCAAATCTGACTGACTCTTTGAACTTTGGTGGAGACCCATTTAGATCTTCGTCAACCTCTATTTCATTATCCCCAATTGTCTCCACACTTCTGATATCTTGTGGCTCATCCAGTCGCAGATTTGGTTCGGGTTCTCCGTCAATTTCGTCATCCATGTCATAAAGCCAAGTGTTTGGAGGAAGGTTGTTTACGGCTTTGGTGATTTGATCTATCTTATTTTGAAAATTCTGAATTGACTTCTCTTGATTAATCCTTCTCTCCTCATTTGATGCTATGAACTTGGACAACAATTCCTCCAATCTCGAATTATCTGTCTCAGTTTTGGAATCCATGTATTGAGGACCATGAGTTGAAGTGGTGATGAGTTGTTCCATCTGGTGCTAAAAATTGTGGCTCGATATTTCTTGACTCATCATCCTCTCCTCTTGGTTTGCTATGACCTTTGACAGTAATTCCTCCAACTTTGACTTTTCTTCTTTTAATAGAGGTTGATATGAGAATTCCGGCGTGTATGTTGGATTTGGAGTAGAGTATTGATCTTGATAATTATAGCTCCATGAAGAATCCGGGTGATACCCCCAAACTTGATGATAACTGGGATAAGAATAGTTGTTGAGGTAGTTACCACCATATTGTACCATCCCAAGACTGATGGTGCATTGATTACTCGGGTGATTGTCAGCACAATAATTGCAAGTAACTGCTATCCTTCGATTACGTTAGGTTGCAACAACGTCCAACCTCCTCGAAAGTGCCTCAAGTTACGCTGATAATGTAGAAAATACATTGAGTCCATCAATCCCCGCTCCACTTGGTTGAGTCATATTCGAATATGGCCTTTGATAATTGCACCCATCCATGGTACCTGAAACGAGAGAAAAATAACAAGATAATAAAATAAAATAAAATTAAAGAAAGAAAAAAATGTTTAAATTAAGACTAATTTGATTGAAGCTAATATTGGCAAAGATATATTAAACTAATCCCCCGGTAACGACGCCAAAAACTTGTTAGGTAAAATCTAGTTACGCACAACACGCAAGTATACGTGGTCAACAAGTAATACAGTGAAAGTAGAGTATCGTTCCCACGAGGAATTAGTTAACAAGAATCACCAAGTACTAACCCGTAACCAACTCAATCTTATTTAAACGAATGAATTTCAAATTATATAATTAAACTTCTATTAAATTCCACTAGTTAAATTAAGATTACAGAGATTTAAGATCACAACTTCACTTATTGCTTCATTTAAGTTAACACACTTCTCATCAATTATTCTCTATCCTGAATTGTTAATCAAAAACACTAAAGTAGATAAAACCACCTCTCGATGCATCATACCCATACTCACTTAAATCCACAGATGATAGAATTAAACAAGACACCCTAATTAACTAATCCATTATATCTCTATGTGAATTACAATTAAAAGGATTTAAAGCACAAGTTCTCTATAAGATTACATATGGCGTAAAGGCATATCTATATCCTAAACACGAATCATGAATTCCATCTATGTAGAAATCTCAAACACATGCTATCATGATAAGATCTAAATCTAAACTTCATCTCTCGAGTTCATATAGATTATCACTGCAATTGATGCCCAATCAATTAAATAATTAATTCCAAATCACAATAGACAATCCTCACAATTGAACATAATAATTGATAGTGAAGCATATTAAAATAAACTACAGAATAAGATCCATTGTAATCTCAAACAAAGAATTAGTTCATTGAATTAAAACTAAGAATCCACACTTGAATAAATATTAAGAGATAAGAATAAGATTAAAGAAAAGAATTGAATCTGTTGTCAGCAAATTCGTCCTCCGTCTCGCTCTTGATCTTGATCTTCAATGGTCTCCAAGTTGCTTCAATCTCCAAATCTCTTAAGAGTTAGTATTTTTTTTCCTATATTACATAAATCTAATCTAATAAAATCTTCTCTCTCCCCTCTAATCTATGTGATTCTCGCCCTTTTATAAGTCTCTTTATCTGACTTTAAGTCCTCTTGGAAGTCCTTGAGTCAATCGGATCGAACCAATCCTTCTTGGACTTAAATTTGGACAAAAACTGAGTTTTCTACGCATACCCCCGCCCCGGCGGGGGTCTAGCCATGTAAAGGGCCCGCCCTAGCGGGCTATGGTTCTGTTTTCCAGTAGGTATACCCGCCTCAGCGGGGATCACTTTTCTGCTTTGACGTCCTTTAGTAAAACGGCCATAACATTTGGTCTGGGAGGAGTTATGGGGCCTGCCACCTATAAAATCGAAGCTATCAATGAGTTCTACAACTTTCATTCTCTGAGAATTGAAAAATGATGGCCGGAACAAGATCGAAATCTAGCTTGAAGTAGATGTTCTGTAAATTACAAGGATGAGAACTCTTAGGTTTGATCTTCGTTGATAAAAAGGCCATAACTCTCGCATCTGAACTCCGATTGGGATGATTCAAGATGTTCCAGAAATCTAAGAAGAAGCTTTATAGTATAATCCAAGTTCCAAGCCAAGAACATGCATCCAACTTGGTGTTAAAAGCCCTGCAATCTTCCCTTCTTGTACTTGCTTGCATATTTTAGTCCAAAAGATGTCCGAATTTCTTTTCTTTGCTTCTTCATGCCAATGTTATGTCATAGCCTACAAAATAACATAAAATGTATGAAAAGTAACTAAGAAACATAGGTTTAAGCAACTACTTCAAGTAACAGATACCGGATAAGTAGGTATAAAACCTACTTATCAAGCCTGGTTCGCACCTACATACAAATGGTTTGAATTTGTATAAAAATTCAGTTTTAAACATGATATAGCAGTGAAGTTTTGTAAAAAAGGTTTTTTAAACCCTGTGTTTAATAGTAATTAAGCCCTTTTCATGCTTCCATTTTTTTATTAAATGTTCGGCTTGTTTACTTTTATTTTCGAGATGCGAAGTATCTTCGAGAAAATAATATATAGTAGTGTCGAACTCTTCGTGGGAATGAAAGCCATCTAAGGAAATTCAAACACCGTGAATAATTTACAAGATACTTACAGCTAAAAATGTCCATCACAGGAATCGAATCTAGATTTAGTGGGCTGAATCTGTGATCACATGATTTCTAGGCTCACATGATGATGCAGTTTATATGAAAAGCAGTAAGCAGTTATATATATATATAAGCTGTAAATATATATATAGGCATGATCAACCACCATGAAGCACCTCTATGGAGGATCGAAATGTAAATATATAAAAGCGTTAATATATATATATATATATATATATATATATATATATATATATATATACATATGATCAACCACCACGAAGAACCTCCACGGGGGATCAGAAATGTAAATAAAGCAATAAATGCGATCAACCGCCATGAAGTAAACTCCAAGCGGGACTAAATGTAAAGAAAGAAGTAAAAACGATCAACCGCCATGAAGTAAACTCCAGGCGGGACAAAATGTAAATAAAGTAGTAAAAGTCCATGAAGTAAACTCCAGGCCTGACAAAAATATAAATATATATATATATAAGCGGTAATATATATATATATATATATATTATATATTATATATGCGGTATATCATTTCGGTGATTTGTCATATATATATATATATATATATATATATATATATATATATATATATATATAAGTAAACGCATGAGATGTTTCTCAATCTCAGCTCGGTTTATCATTTCAATGATTTGTCGCTATATATATATATATATATATATATATATAAGCAAGTAAACGCTCCAGACATAAGTCTAAGCTCTATATTTATAACTATATGTGAGCTAACAAGTGTTTAAAATGAGAAAACACTCAATATGGGGTGTGTACAGAGCAAATTTGACAGGGCTTCCTCACCTTTTCCTCTTGAAACATGGCCACCCCAAGCTCTATATTTATAGAGCTAGTGGCCGCAGGTGTACCTGCAGCTGGCCGGGGTGCCCCGGGCTCCGCCAGTCCCGTCGTCTCGAAGTACATGCACTCATGCACTGTGATGTCTGGTCGAACATGCAGAACTTCAATCCGAGCATCTGATTTAGATGTACAAACCTTTTTTGGACCGCCGTTGTTGAGAGTTACACAATGACATGGGATTAGAGGTTGTACGAAGTCAGGAAGAGGGGACCATGCCTATGGTCTTCAAGCTTCAAATTCTATCCGGTGTGCTACCATGCATAATAGTCACTCGGGATTGGAATTCCTTGGCTCTTGTGGGACATTGTTGTGTCAAAATGTATGTTTGAAATGTTGAGACGGCGTGATGTGGAGTTGAGGTGGAAAGATGACAATTTTGCCCCTCGCTGGGGTTATCTCCGGTTTGGGCTGATAAAGCAGATGTTACTCAGGGTTATCTCTGAGATTGGACTGCTGCAAGTGTTTGAATTCCTCATGGTCATCTTTAAGTGTGCATGTCTTCCCGGTGTTATCTTCGGGTCTTTGGAATGAGTGCCTCGGCGAGAGTTCCGATGTTGAAGCTGATTGCATGCATTTGAAACAAGCATTTCAAGGGTTATCACCGAAATTGCAACGACATTCCTTGGGGTTATCTCCAAGGATGAAACTCGGGGTTATCTCCGATGTTGGAACTGATACTCCCGGTGTGTGTTCTGGGGTTGAGACTGAACTTCTGATGTTATCCAGAATGGATATGAGCTGTCTTCCAGGGTTATCTCTGAAAGACAAATCTGCCCTCCTACAATGTTAGTAACACATGTGCAGAAAATTTCGAGTGTCTACACCCATGTTCAAGACAACCGTCTCCCTCAACACAAGGAAGATAAGGTTAATATGATCAACAGAGGCAATGGAGAGACCTCCAAATACCTCAAATATGTGGGTGGATCATCCCAAACTAGCAAGGACAGTGCTGACAGATGGGATTATGCACAGTTCCAGTTTATGATGGAACGGGAAATGAAGGCTCTCGGCAAATAGGTCAATCAATTTGCAGAACTGGTGGTTCATCGGCATCAAGTAAAATGTCAATTATTTAGTCAGGAGCATGCTAGCCGTTTTCCTCTTATTTCAAGTACTCTACCACTTGCTCCAGATAGTGAAACACTGGGGATAAGATTGCAAAAAGAGCAAAAGCTAAAGCCCATCGGGAATTCGCCAACAAAAGAAAATTTACCTATTTAGGCCAACCGATGGAAGAGATATTGCAGATGCTGATTAATAAAGGAAAAATCACAGCACTTCTACCTCCAGTCAACCCAAGCTTAAGACGGTTTGATTCTAATGGAGTATGTCAATACCACTCCCACTCTCGCGATCACAGCACTGAAGAATATTGGGCACTCCGTCATCTTATTCAGAACATGATTGATAGTGGTGACCTGCAAATGGTAGACAATGACGCTATATTACTTGAGAGTGGGGAAACATTTCCTACAAGGTGGAAGGAAGTCGTAGCAGTTATATCCGTTGAAGGAGACTTGGTTTCCACACCACTTACAATACAACCAATTCAACTCAAAGGTGTTAAAAATCCTTTGAAGGTGGCTGCACCAAAGCCAATCATATTGCCTTTCAGGACACAATATCATGTTATCAACCTATAGAAAGTTCCATAGAATTATGGAGAGGCTGAAGGATCTACATCCAATACAGCTGTTGCAATGTCGAAAGAAAATCCATTGTATCTTCCTCAACTGGTAATGAAGCCTACTATTAAGTTAAAAGGGAAAGTGCTCATGGAGAAGATTAAAGAATTCCTCTATACTATGGGACACAATGAAGCCAAGGTGGTTTTAAGCTTGAAAGAAGCTCCACAACAGATTTCTATACTGGACTTGGTATTCTCTTTAGAAGATCACAGAAAGGTCTTACTGAGAGTCTTAGAAGAAGCCCACTTACTAAAATCAGTGGATGTTAAAAATTTCCATCATCTGGTTGATCACATCTTTAACAGTAATGTGATATCCTTCATCAATGACATACCTCTCAAAGGGTCAGGTCATTACAAACTGTTGCACATAACGGTTATATCTTTCAGATATGTGGTGGGAGGAGTTCTGATATTCTGCCCCTATGCCACCTTGGAGAAAATTAACATCAATCTCAATAGGATCTGAAGCAGCCATAGAGTTATCAAAGCTCTTGATGGATCCCGACGAAATCCTATCGGAGAGATTGGACTACCTGTGGAGATTGGTCCACATACATTTTGTGTATCCTTTCATGTGCTTAAGATCACTACAGGATACAACCTACTTTTGGGAAGACCTTGGATTCATATGGTTGGAGTCGTCCTGTCCACCATTCGTCAGAAGCTCAAATACATCTTTCAAAGTAGTCTAGTCACTTTAAATTAAGAGCTAGAATGTCCTATTCAAGGAGATATACCACTCATCAGTTTCAATGTAGAATTTGAACCTGTCAGCTTCCAAGACCTTGAGGTGAGCAACACTAGCTATCAACCCATTGGGGCGCCACATCTGACACCCAGAGTTTCTGTTGAGGTAATGTCGGCAAGTCAAGAGCTGATATCCTTGGGTTTTCAACCTAAACAGGGGTTACAAAAGGATCATCAAGGCATCAAGCGCCCAATTCAAGTTCTTAGTTACATGGGGACATCTGGACTAGGCTATTCTCCTGGGTCCAGTCACATGAACCCTTACAAGCATAAATCGGTTCCTTCTCCTACAAAGCGCCTGCTCAAACCTATAGGTGGTACTCCTGTATGACCTTTATTAAAGGTCCCAACCCCTGTGATAGCCATGTTATTTCGTAAGCTGATACCAGTCAAAGTAGAAGAAGTCCTGATTCCAGACCCCGAAACGGAGGAAAAGGATTGGAGACGCAAACAAGATATTGCAAGGCGGTTATCAAACATGCGCATCCTGGTCGATACAAAGGGTATGAATAGAGACATTCCAGAAGATGATTGTCCAGATATTATGGTCATCATACAAGAGAAGGAGGATGACAACAGCCCCTTCATCACAGCTGTCCACCAGGACTTCACCCTTGGCAATTGGAGCAGCACTCCTTGCATTTGCCGACAAGGGTAAAAAGGGAAGAAACTCCCTCTGCCTTGTAGATAACTATAACTGCTTACTTTTGTTGTACAGTATTAGCAGTTATTTTTGTCATTTCATGCTAACACTTTGTATGATTGAACAATTTTATATATTAAGTGAAAGCATTTTGTTTCAGGACTCTAAAGTTAGATGTGCCTTAACTTGCTGATGAGCTGCCCATTCTTCACAAGGACTGTAACTTTGGGACTCAAACATGATAGATATTCAACAAGAGGACTATAAGATACCTCAGGAGATCAAAGAATGGGTCAAAGATAAACCCAAACCAAATCTTGATCAAACCACCTCTTTTAACCTTGGAACCTCAGAAAACCCCAAACAAATCCAAATTGGTACGGACCTTACTCCAAACCAAAGGAATGACATGGTTACTCTATTGACCCAATTCTAGGATGTGTTTCCATGGTCTCATGAAGACATGGTCAGTTTTTCCACTGACATCGTCATTCATCGCCTTCCAATCAAAGAGGGATTCAAGCCAATCAGGCAGAAACTCAAGCGATTAAAACTTTAGTGGAGTTTAAAAGTTAAAGAAGAAATTGTGAAACAATTTCAAGCTGGCATCATCATGGTGTCAACATACCCTGAATGGCTATCCAACATAGTCCACATGCCTAAACATAGAGGAAAGGTGCAAGTTTCCGTGGATTATAGGGATCTGAACAAAGATTGTCTAAAAGATAGCTTTCACGTACCATTCATCGACATACTCATTGATAATACTACTCAGTATGACATGTACTCCTTCGTTGATTGCTTTGAGGGGTACCATTAAATCATGGTTGCTGAAGAGGATCGTGAGAAAACTGCATTCATCACTCCTTAGGGAACCTTTTTCTATAGACAGTTGTCATTCGGCCTCATCAATGCTAGAGCTACCTACCAGCGAGCCATGATGGCTCTTTTCATGACCTAATGCACAAAGAGATAGAAATCTATGTGGATGACATTATTGACAAGTCCCGAAGGGAGAAAGGCCACTTATATCATCTCAAGAAGCTCTTCAACAGTTGCGTAAGTATAACTTGAAGTTGAAGCTAGCCAAGTCTGCCTTTGGCGTTAAATCAAGCAAGTTGCTAGGATTCCTAGTTAGCCACAAAGGGATTGAGCTGGATCCTACAAAAATCCAGGCCATCGCGAAAATGCCCATACCTCAGATAGAGAAGGAAATAAGGGGATTTTTGGGAAGGATCAACTTCATTAGCCGATTCATCTCTTAACTCACAGCAACCTGTGAGCCCATCTTCAAGTTACTAAGGAAGAACTCCTCCATAAAATGGAATGATGAGTGTCAGAAAGCCTTCCTTACAATCAAAGAGCAACTGATCAAAGCTCTTATGTTGGTACCTCCCAGGGATGACGTTCCCCTGTTTATGTACCTGTCAATCAATGACAATTCCATGGGCTGCATGTTGGGACAGAAAGATGATACATGCCAAGAAAGAGCTATCTATTACCTCAGAAAAAGATTCAGTAGCAGTGAACACAAGTACACTCTGATTGAGAAAACTTGGTGTGCTTTAGCATGGGCTTCCATGAGATTACAACATTATCTCCATGGTCACAAAACCCATATTATATCTTGCGTGGATCCTCTCAAATACGTGTTCAGCAAACCCATGTTGAATTATCGACTGTCCAAATGGCAGTTGATCCTATAGCAATTTGACATTATCTACGTGACTCAAAAGTCTATCAATGGTTAAGGAATTGCGAATCAGCTAGCCTCCGCACCTTTAAGGGATTTTAAACCCTTGGAAACATACTTCCCTAATGAAGGGGTAATGACAGTTCAGCAACACCGTCAGCGCAATACACACCAACCATCAAAGATGTATTTTGATAGAGCTGTAAACATAGAAGGTTCTGGAGCTGGAGCAGTTCTAGTATCCATTACGGGGGAGCAGTATTCCGTTATCATCAAATTGTAGTTTGTCAGCACCAACAACACAGCTGAGTATGAAGGCTGTATCATAGGGTTAAAACTAGCCCAATCCATGGGCATCAGACGGTTAACTGTCTTTGGAGATTTCAAATTGGTAATCTGACAAATCACTGGGATCTATCACACCAAAGAGCTACATTTGCTGCCTTACCATTGGCAAGTTATACAGATGGCTTCAGAGTTTGAAGAAATATCCTTCCTCCACATTTCTCAAAATTGGAATGACTTTGCGGATGCACTTGCAACTTTGGCCTCGTAATTAATCAACATACTTGATAAGGAAAACATGCCAAATATCACATTTGCCCTGCAAAAGGCTCCAGCTTATAAGAACTACATTGGAGAAGTATCAGATGAATTGCCTCCTATCCAACACCGTTGGTATCAACAAATCAAGGAGTATCTGCGAGATGGATCTACACTCGCTGAGGCAAGTCAGGCTGAAAGAAAGTGGATCCATCGAATGACTATAAATTTCTACCTGAGCGGAGACGCACTCTACAAAAGAGATGCAGGATTAGGTCTCCTCAGATGTCTAGACAAAGACCAAGCTCAGAGGCTCATGGATGAAATCCATGGTGGAGTATGCGGCCCACACATGAGAGGCCCTCTACTTCTCAAGAAAATCCTAAGAACAGGGCATTACTGGCTCTCTCTCAAGGCTGACTGTGATGATCACGTCAAGAGATGTTACCAATGCCAAGTTTATTGGAATGCTATCCATGCCCCCTCCAAGGGACCTCTACAATATGAGTTCGCCCTGGCCCTTCTCAATGTGGGGAATGGACGTGATCGGGTCCATCGAGCCCAAGGCCAGTAATGGTCATCGATTTATCTTCACCATGATCGACTACTTCATCAAGTGGGTGGAATTAGCCTCCTTCCCCAGGGTTACTAAAGAAGTTATCATTGGTTTCATCAGAAACAATGTCATTTGTTGATATGGGCAACTGTAGGTGATTGTGTCAGACAATGCTAAAAACCTCAACAACCAAATGATGCAGGAGTTATGCAGTAAATTCCACATCAAACATCTCTACTCCGTCATCTACCGTCCAAAGATGAATGGTGTTGTTGAAGAGGCTAATAAGAATATCAAAAAGATCATGAAAAAGATGTCTACCAATCATAAAGGAAAGCCTGACTTATTGCCTTTGACTCTATTAGCCTACAGAACGTCAATGCGCACTTCCACTGGGGCAACTCCTTATTCCTTAACCTATAGGATGGAAGTAGTGCTCCCAATAGAGGTGGAAATGGAATCCCTCAGGGTGTTGATAGATGATTAGCTGGATGAAGACCAATGGTTACAAGATAGGTACCACCAAT
The DNA here is from genome assembly GCA_020205605.1 of Panax ginseng. Classification (NCBI taxonomy): domain Eukaryota; kingdom Viridiplantae; phylum Streptophyta; class Magnoliopsida; order Apiales; family Araliaceae; genus Panax; species Panax ginseng. The sequence continues at coordinate 22,385,617 of CM035135.1, forward strand.
TATCTTTAATAGATGAAAGGCGAGCCGCAGCTATCTTTCATGGTCAGTTACATCAACAAAGGGTCACCAGATCCTATAACAAGAAAGTCCGACTACGGAAGTTCAAACAACATGATTTGGTCTTAAAAAAGGTTCTTGACAACCAAGATCAATCCAAAAGAAAATTGCCCCAAATTGAGAAGGCCCATTTTTTGTCAAAGAGGTATTGACAAGAGGAGCCCTCAGATTACAGGAGATGGATGGTGAGGAATTTCCACAACTCATCAACTCCGACACCGTGAAATGGTACTATGTCTGAAGTTACCATTAAGCAAGCATCTTGGTTTTGGATCACTAGATCCCCAGTCAATTCGGGTTTTTTTAAACCTCTCACTACATACAACCTTTCTTCATATCCATTTGCCCCATCAGGGGAAAACAAACCTTCCAATCAGCAGCCTGGTTTTGGATCATCAGATCCTTCACTCAACTCAGGTTTTCAAAACATTTCACTCTCAGTTTTATCCCACTAGGGATTAAACATTTCACACCTTCAGTTTTGTCCCTCTAAGGATAAAACTTGTTCACATCTTCAGGCTATCTCACCAGGGATTAAGCCGTTCATACCTTTCAGTTTGTCCCACCAGGGATTAAACTTTTCCTAGTCATCACTGTACACTGAGGTGAACTGCGGAACTGATCTCCCAATACACGAGAGTGCGTGGCGGCAATTTTATGGTCCTATCTTTACGCAATCAAACAAAAAAACAAAAATCTCTACACCCACTTCAACACTTACAACTTTGAACCTTTACACCAGGTTCGAACTACGCAGACCTGATCTCCCCTCATCAATGGGAGTACGTAGGCAGCCATTCATGGTTAGGTCTCACCCCTACCAAAACATAAAAACTTATCAACTGGTACTGGGATCATCCTTCAAACCATACCTCATTGGCTTTAGACCAAAGTGATGGAACTACCTGACCTCCCCAGACCAATGGGAGAATCGGTGACCATCTAAGCTGCGGTTATGTCCTCAAAGAGAAACACCAATCTATAAGAGATGGAACTACCTGGGCTCCCCCACACAAAGGAGTATCGGCGACCATCTGTGGTGCGGTCAACCTCAAAGAGGAAAGTCACATTCCTCTCCATAACCATATACAGAAACCAGTCCTAAGACACCAAAGGGTAGGGAATACACACAGATCAATGATCAATTCTAAAAGATCCTGAGATATCTCAATGTCCATCCATCAAGGGGGAGTTCAAATACATCAAGATCAAAAGCCCTGGAGAAACATGCAAATATCAAGCAAGTAACAAGGCATAACTAAAAGGGAAGTGAATCAAAATATATTTCCCTGCCATATATAATGTTGTTTGATATATACAATATGTACTATATATGATAAAAATGGCTAAGCTAGTCTGTGCAGAAAAATACAACCCCATCTACAAATAAGTGTATATGCGCACTATCAGATCAAGCATCGCATCCCTCTCAGAAGAAGGGGGTAATGTTGTGAGCTCCTGCCCAAGGGTATCTACACAAGCTAACAGATCTACAAACAATTCCATGGTGACACTATGCTCATCAATATAGGTGCTCATCTCTGCAATGATATCAGTAGTATGGGACCACAATGCAGTACTATCTGCAATAGCACTATCTCGGGCAGATATAACGCCATCCCGCTCAATCACAACTGCATCTCTAGATGATCTGGCCTCGTCCCGCTCAGCAACAGCGGTGTCTCTATGAGCTAAAACATCATCTCTCAACTAGAGCGACATCTCTCCCAAAAAGAGCTATCAGCATCAAGGCCCTAGCCTGATCTCTATCAAATGTCATCAGATGCAGACTCTACTCTAAATAGTCTGTCGAATGCGGGGTCATAGTAGAAGTCATATTGGGAGAATCAACAAGAGTTGTTGTCAAACCAGCAAACAGCTCATCCTCGGTGGGAGAATCAACGTCCTCCATGGGCTCCCCACTGTCAAAATCAATCCCTGGACCTGTGGATACAACCGTACCCGATGTAATCTCTTCCTCCATCCATGAAGAATACTCTGTAGAACGGCCCGGATGGCTAACGAAAAATGCAGCCCTCTCACGTTGAGCCCAACAGGCATAAACCCTAGATCTATCCTCTGCTGACAAATGTCGAGAAGACAAATGTTGACCCAATGCTCCCTCAAAGGGATGAACATCTTGAAACTAGTCAAATTGTGCCATCACAGCCAGCGGATGATTAGTGGTAATGCCTCTCAGACTAGCCAGAGGAAGATAATCCATGCCAGGTGCATGAATAATGAAGTTTTAGGGAGAAATGAACCCTGAACCCAGCAAAATATCAAATGGATCCTCGATCCCTGCTAAAAACATGTGATATCTTTCACTGATGATGACATACCGCCCGAAGGGACCGGTCATTGTAAGTCGTTCCACATTACAGTTTTGTCCTTCAAGTATATGTTAGCTAGAGTTTTGATAGACGGAGGTTCATCTCTGAATATTTGTCCTTATGTCACTTTGGTGAAGATGAGCGTCAATCTCAAACGGATCCGAAGTAGCCATACGGTTATCAAAACTTTTGATGGATCCCGACGAAATTATGTCGGAGAGATTGAGCTGCCAATTGAGATTGGTCCCCATACATTTTTTGTATCTTTTCACGTCCTCAAGATAGATTCAGGATACAACCTGCTATTGGGAAGACCATGGATCCACATGGCTGGATCCATCCCTTCTACACTTCATCAACAACTTAAATACAGCCTACTCACTGTCAACGCTGAGTCAGAATATCCTGAACAAGGAGACCTACCACTCATCAGCTTCAATTCAGAAATTGAGCCTACTAGTTTTCATACTTTAGAAGTGAGCAACACGCAATACCATCCTATTGGAATGCCACTTCCCGTACCCAAGCTTTCTGCCGAAGTGATGGCAAGTACACAAGAAATGATATCATTGGGTCATCAGCTTGGAAAAGGGCTGGGTAAAAATCATCAGGGTATTAAGCACCCAATTCAAATGTCCAGTCAAACTGGGACAACTGGACTAGGCTATTCTGCTAGTTCTAGTCATAGGAATCCTGATAAGCATAAGCAGATTCCACAAGCTTTCTCCACACGGTGATTTTCTCCACCTTCAACTCCTGAGCTTGTACAATCTCTGGTAAAGGTGTCAGCCCATGTTATGGCTATGCTATTTCCCAAACCAGTACCGGTTAAAGCAAAAAAAGTACTAATTCCTGATCCCAAAGTGGAAGAGAGGGAACAGAAACGTAAACAAGACATCTCCCTAATGATGTTAGGCATACGCATTATTGTCCATGAGGAGCATACAAATAGATACACCCCAGACGATGATTTACCAGATGTTATGGTCATCATTCGGGAGAAGGACGATGATGATAGCCCCTCCATCACTGCAGTCCATCAGGACTTTACCCTCGACAATTGGAGCAGCACTCCGTGCATTGGTAGATGAGCGTATAATGGGCAGAAAATCCCTCTACCATGTAGATAACTTTAACTGCTTACTTTTCTATACAGTATTAGCAGTTATTTTATCAGTACATGCTAACACTTTGTATGATTAAGCAGTTTCATATATTAAGTGAAAGCATATTTTGTTTCAGGACTCTGAATTTAGATGTTCATGTACTTGCTGATGAGGTGCCTTTTCTCTACAAGGACTATAACTTTGATGAAAAGTTGAACTCAGACTTGATGGAAGTACAAGAGGACATTGAGATACCTCAAGAGATTAAGGAATGGGTCGAAGACAAACCTAAGCCTAATCTTGATCGAACCACTTCTTTCAATCTCGGAACCATAGAAAGCCCTAAGTTAATCCAGATTAGTTCAGACCTTACCCCAAACCAGCGGAATGACATGGTTACATTACTAACTCAATTCTAGGATGTGTTTGCATGGTCTCATGAAGACGTGGTGGGTTTATCCACTGACATTGTCCTTCATCGCCTTCTCATTAAAGAGGGATTTAAGCCAGTCAGGTAGAAGCTCAGGCGATTGAAATTCGAGTGGAGTTTAATGGTGAAAGAATAAATTGTGAAATAATTTCAAGCTGGTATTATCATGGTGTCTACATATCCTGAATGGATATCCAACATAGTTCCGGTGCCTAAACCAAGAGAAAAGGTGCGAGTTTGCGTGGATTACCGGGATCTGAACAAAGCTTGCCTTAAAGATAGCTTTCCCGTGCCCTTTATCCACATTCTTATTGACAATACTACTCAATACGGCATGTACTCCTTTGCGGATTGCTTCGCGGGGTATCATTAGATTATGGTCACTGAGGAGGATCGTGAGAAAACTACTTTCATCACGCCTTGGGGAACCTTCTGCTATAGATAGTTGTCATTCGACCTCATCAATGCCGGAGCAACCTATCAACGAGCTATGATGGCTCTTTTCCATGACTTAATGCACAAAGAGATAGAGATCTACGTGGATGACATCATTGTTAAGACCCGAAGGGAGGAAGACCACCTAGACCATCTCAAAAAGCTCTTTAACAGGTTGCCTAAGTACAACTTGAAGTTGAATCCAGCTAAATGCGCCTTTGGCATTATATCAGGCAAGTTGCTAGGATTTCTAGTCAGCCACAAAGGGATTGAGTTAGATCCCACTAAAATCCAGGCCATCACTGAAATGCCCATTCCTCAGACAAAGAAGGAAATACAGGGATTTTTGGGAAGAATCAACTTCATTAGCAGTTTTATTTCTCAACTCACAACAACCTGTGAACCCATCTTCACGTTGTTAAGGAAGAACTCCTCCATGAAATGGAACAATGAGTGTCAGAAAGCCTTCCTTACAATCAAAGAGCAGCTAGTTAAAGCTCCCATTTTGGTACCTCCCAGGGATGGTTTTCCCATGTTCATGTACCTATCCATTAACGACAATGCCATGGGCTTCATGCTGGGACAAAAAGACGATAGAGGCCAAGAATGAGCTATCTATTACCTCAGCAAAAGATTCAGCATCAGTGAACACAAGTACACTCTGATTGAGAAGACTTGTTGTGCTTTAGCATGTGCTTCCATAAGGTTATAGTATTAACTTCATGGTCACACAACCCATCTCATATCCCGCGTGGATCCTTTCAAGTAAGTGTTCAGTAAACCCATATTAAATTATCGGTTATCCTGATGGCAGTTGATCCTACAACAATTTGACGTTATCTACGTGACGCAAAATTCTATCAAAGGTCAAGGAATTGAAGATCAACTGGCCGCCACACCTGCAGGGAACTTTTAAACCCTTGGAAACATACTTCCCCAATGAAGGGGTAATGGAAGTTCAACAACACCATCAGTACGATACATGTCGTACATGAAAAATATATTTTGATGGAGCTGTTAACACAGGAGGCTCTGGAGCTGGAGCAGTTCTAGTGTTCGGTATGGGGGAGCAGTATCCCATCGCCATTAAATTATAGTTTGTCAGTACCAATAACATAGCTGAGTATGAAGGCTGTATCATGGGGCTAAAACTTGCCCGTTCAATGAGCATAAGGCGGTTAACTGTCTTTGGGGATTCCGAGTTGGTAATCAAAAAATTCATGGGAATCTATCAAACCCAAGAACTACATTTACTGCCTTACCATCGGCAAGTTTTACAGATGGCTTTAGAGTTCAAAGAAATCTCCTTTTTACACATTCCTCATAATAGGAATGATTTTGTGGATGCGCTAGCAACATTGGCCTCCTTGATTCACATTCCTGATAAGGAAAACATTCCAAACATCACATTTACCCTGCAAAAGGCCCCAGCCTATGGGAACTATATTGTAAAAGTAACGGATGAGCTACCTCTTATCCATAACCATTAGTATTAGCACATCAAGGAGTACTTACGAGATGGATCTACACCCGTTGAGGCGAGCCCAACCGAAAGAAAGCGGATCCATCGACTTGCTATGAAATTCTACCTGAGCGGAAATGCACTGTACAAGAGAGATGCGGGATTAGGTCTCCTCAGATGTCTGGACAAGGACCAAGCTCAGAGGCTCATGGATGAGATCCATGGTGGAGTATGTGGCCCACACATGAGCGGACCCTTACTTATTAAGAAAATCCTCAAAATAGGGCATTACTGGCTTACGCTCAAAGCTGAGTGTGATGATCACGTCAAGAGGTGCTATCAATGTTAAATTCATGGAAATGCCATCCACGCCCCTCCAAGGGAACTCCACAACATGAGTTCGCCTTGGCCCTTCTCATTGTGGGGAATGGACGTGATCGGGCCCATCGAGCCCAAAGTCAGTAATGGACATCGGTTCATATTCACCATGATCGACTACTTCACCAAATGGGTAGAAGCAGCCTCCTTCCCCGGGGTTACTAGAGAAGTCATCATTGTTTTTATCAAAAATAATGTTATTTATCGATATGAACAACCAGAGGTAATTATGTCAGACAATGCTAAGAACCTCAACAACAAAATGATGGAGGAGTTATGCAGTAAATTCCACATCAAACACCTTAACTCCGTCATGCAGAAGATGTCCACCAATCACAAAGGATGGCCTGACCTATTGCCTCTAACTTTATTAGCCTGCAGAACTTTAATACGTACTTCTACTGGGGCAACCCCTTACTCATTAGCCTATGGGATGGAAGCAGTGCTCCCCATAGAGGTGGAAATGGAATCCCTCAGAGTGTTGGTGGACGCTCAGCTAGATGAAGACCAATGGGTACAAGAAATATAACACCAATTGTCTCTAATAGACGAAAGGAGAATCACGGCTATCTTCCATGGTCAGTTATATCAACAAAGGATCGCCAGATCCTATAACAGAAAAGTCTGGCTATGACATTTTAAATAGCATAACTTGGTTTTGAAGAAGATCATGGAAAACCAAGGTCAATCTAAGGGAAAAATCGCTCCTAACTGGGAAGGCCCGTTTGTTGTTAAAGAGATATTGATAGGAGGCGCTCTCAGATTGCAAGAAATAGATGACGATGAATTTACACAGCTTATCAACTCGGACACCGTGAAATAGTACTATGTCTGAGGTTACCATCAAATGAACATCCTGGTTTTGGATCATCAGATCACCAGTCATTTCAGGTTCTTTAACCCTCATTACATACAACCTTTCCTTTTTATTCATCTGCCCCTCAGGGAAACACACTTTTCAAACCAGTAGCCTAGTTTCACTTCATACAACTCCGGTTATTCCATCAGGGATTAAACCTTTCATACTTGCAGTTTATCTTGAAGATGGGATTAAACTTTTCACACCTACAGTTTGTCCCAAGCATAGGATCAAACTTTTATTTCCCGTAGTTCATTCTACACATGGGATTCAACTTCTTCTATCACAAATCATCTTAAGGGGCGAACTAAGTCGACCTGATCTCCCTGATACCCGGGAGTACGTAGGCAACCATATTCTATATTGCCCGGTCGCAATAAAAAACAAAAAGACACTTCTGCCCTTTCTCTACAAAAACATAAACAAAAAACACTTCTACCTTTTCTCTACATAAACAAAAATAACAAAAAACATTCCTACGCCCTTTTTACATTCAGCGTTGAACCTCTTACACCAGGTTCGAACTACGCAAACTTGATCTCCTCTTCAATAGGAGTACGTAAGCAGCCATTTATGATTTATTCTAACCCCCTACCAAAATACAAATACTTGTCAGCGGTACTGGGATCAAACTTCAATCCACCACATTTCATCAGCTTCAGACCAAAGGGATGGAACTACCTCTCCTCACAAATAAGAGATCCGGCGACTATATAAGCTGCGGTTGTGCCTCAAAGAGCAATACCAATCCATTAGAGATGGAATTAACTAGGCTCCTCACAAATAGGAGTACTTGTGACCATCTGTGGCGCGGTCAACCTCAGAGAGGAAAAGCCACACCCCTCTCCACATCTATATATAGAAACCAGTCCTAAGGCACCAAAGATGGTAGGGATACACATAGATTAATGATCCGTTCTGAAAGATCCTGCGACGTCTCAATGTCCACACATCAAGGATGAGTTTGAAATGCATCAAGATCACAAGCGCTGAAGAAATAGGCAAATATCAAGCAAGTATCAAGGCATAACTAAAAGGGAAGTGAATCAAAATATATTTCCCTGCCATATATAATACTATTTGATATATACAATATGTGTTGTGCATGACAAAATGGCTAAGCTAGTCTGTGTAGGAAAATACAAGTCTATCTATGGATTTGTGTGTATGCAGACTATCAGATCTAACATAGCATCCCTCTCCAAAGAAGGAGGTAATGCTGCAAGCTCCTGACCAATGGTATCTACACGAGCTAGCAGATCTGAGGCTAACTGCATGGTGGCATGATGCTCATCAATAAATGTATGCACTCATATCGGTAAGGATGCCAGCCGTAAGGGATCTCACTGAAGTACTGTATGGGACGGCCACATCCCGGGAAAATAGGGCAACATCTCGCTCTACAATCAATGCATCTCTACCTGATCTGGCCTTATCGCTCTCTAATAGAGCTGTGTCTTTCCCATCAAGAGCTGTCAACATCAAGGCCCTAGCCTGATCTCTCTCAAAGGTCATCAGATGTAGACTCTGCTCCATATATTGTGTTGAATGTTGAATCACAGTAGCACTCGTAGTGGGAGAATACATCACAATTGCTGGCAACCTAGTAGCCAAATCCTCCTCGATGGGAATATTAGTCTCCTCCATCGGCTCCCCATCATCGGAATCAATCCCTTGCACTGTGGGTACTGCCATAGTCAATGTCATCTCTATCTCCATCCATGAGGAATACTCTGTAGAACAACCCGGATGGCTGATGGAAAACTCAGCTATCTCACGCAGATCCCAACAGGCATACAACTTGGATCTATCCTCTGCTGATAAGTGGCGAGAAGCTAAGCGCTGACTCAATGCCCCCTCAAAAGGATGAAAATCTTGGAACTGGTCAAACTGACACATCACGGCTAGTGGGTGGTAAGTAATCATGCCCCTAAAGCTAGCTAAAGGAAGATAATCCATGCTCGGAGCATGAATGATGAAGCTGTAGGGTGAGCTGAGCCCTGTATATGGCAATATATCAAACGGATCTCCGATCCCTACCAGGAAAATGGATCAAGATGCAGGATTTGTACACTCCGCATGCTGGAAGGAGTATGGTATAGCTATATCATGGGTGAAACAATACCCATGCCGTCTGAAAGTGTTAATCGGTCTCAAGTGTGACATAAACCATGCGTACAACATGACCGAGCTTCCTGTAAATACCCCTGCTGGGTAAGTGCTGCAATATGTGGCTGACCTCAGCATCTCTACGATGATCATCAGTACAATGGTGTGACCCTCCCTGAGAGCTCTCATTTCCAAGATAACTCCAATATCTAGCTCATCCATGTACCATGGCATATATACATACGACAACACACATAGTAGTAGTACATCTACTCTGGTTGAGTGTCAATGATCCTTCGGCATGGTGAAATCCCCAAAGTGCCGTGTGTAGCTATCCTTAGAGCCAAATCTGTCCATCAGAAACACTGGGATACAACATGACTGATATGATCTCATCATGCACAACTCTTCACCTCAGCCCGGTGAGAGTCAAAAATGGTCGGCTCATATTACCGATGGTCATATGCGCGCAAGGTCTGTCTAAAGGCAGCCCCGTCAAATGTGTATACTCCTCTAGAGTAGGAGTTAACTCGTAGATGCCAAACTAGAAGACCTGTCTCTCTGGTATCTAATGCTCCAGCATACCCTCTAAAAAGCCTGTGGGAACCTGAAACATCAAGAGGGTCATAGTATGCTGCAATAGCTGATCTAAAATCACCCTGTCTGATGGTGACATACTATCATACCACGATCGCATACCAGATGCAACCAATACTGGTGGGGTATGATCAATATGGCTAACTGTCGAAGAATACATCTGTGTGGGTCGTATCATAAGATCATCCAGGGGTCAATGTTGAATATCTCTGGATATACATACATATGCATAGCATAATAACATGCATGATATAATATATGGCAATACGATATAGGGAATGGAAAAATACACATACATTCCTAAGTATATCATCATCTAATACATCATCTCTATACAGCTAAAAATACAGGGAAATGGGGCACTAATGCCCAACTACTAACAACGGCCTACCAAAAGAGATATTGAGAATGGGATAGAGATACCCAATGTCTAACAGAGGCCTATCAAAAGAAATAATGAGATTTCACATCAGAAGAAGACAATGGTGTCAATGTCTACATCATCAATCCTGTCCACCTGATGTAACTCCTCTTGAGTCACTGGATCTCTATCCACAGGGATGTCAGGCCTATACAAGGGAGGATCTACACCGGCAAAGCCATATGGGTCACCTGAGGGGCCAGCGCCAGAGCTGGAAGGATCAAAAGTATCTGCCTCTAAAGGATCTCTTCCCAAGTGCTGGATAAAGAAATGTCCCGATCCAACTGTCGGGTCAAACTATCAATTTATATCAAATGAGTCGTATCTCGGACATAGGCTAGCCAATCCGTCATCATAACAGATCCTGGAACCATATCCCCCATGAACTGAGTGGCGCGGGTTTGGGCTCCAATGGTAAAAGGGAACCACCAACGCTGGAATATCTCATGAGTGCAGGGACCCTCTGATAATGTAAAACCGTCAACACCCAACAATGAAATATCAATGACGAAAGGTATCATGCAAGCAAGCCAAGAACGCTTTGGCGGGAGGAAAAGATCGATATCTGAATCTCTCATGTGGTGCTTCTGATAGCACGCTCTCCTAAGTAGAGCTCCCATCCTCCATCTGTGAAGAGAGGAATCCTATGGGTGGAAATCACGTGCTAAACTCCAGTCGGGTACGCACCCTTAAATCCAATACTCAAGTGCTCCCCAGAGTAGGGAACCCATGTGATGACATCCGCTGTCAATAACTCCAGTTGTAGGCGGAATGAGTGAAACCCTCCGCAACAAGGACCTCCGCCAGTATGGAATGATGTCATCCCCGTCCTCGTGGATAGGTATCTAAGCCTAACACACTTACAGGACGCAAACATGGGAGCCTCTCATAGGCCCAGAACTATCAATGTAAAGATAAACATCTACTGTTAGTTAACACTCTTAACCTGTATATGGGAAAAGACAAGAGAAATACTCACCAGTAGAAATGGGTAGAATCCTAGCCAAGCCTCATTCAAGCCCTACGATTGCATGCGTATTCCCTTGAGAAAATAGGCAAAGGTGTAGGAACCCCAATCATACTCTCCAATACGGTCCACGTGTCGAGTAGCACTGATCAAAGTGAAGGACATCGTAGAAGAGTTATATTCTATAAAGCAGCCCCTAATGATCATCAGGAACAATCATCGAAGAATGCGATCCCCGACTCTCATATTATCGGGTATGGGCTCACTCAACAGCCTGCTCATAGCATCTACACTCAAAGGGCCCGCACATAAAGTCCTGCCTTTGAGCGCCTCTGACGGAAGTAGGGGTAATATCCACCGTATAAGGCACTGGTCACCCTCCAAACTCCATACATGTGATAAACCACCAATCCATTAGCGTCATCATCACCTCATAATCTAGTAAATGGAGTGAATGAGTCTGGTGAAACCAGCGCTCAGACAATGCTCTGAGGTTACCCCGGGGACAATGGCGGGGAAGGATGGAAAAGAACGTCCTGAATCCCCAACCATGTACAATCGCTCTATAGTCATCATGCAAAGCCTGATATATAGAGTGGATGCTTAACCAGTTCCGTCGAGGCTGTGTAAAGCCGGGAACCTACATCAAATGTTGATCAACATCAGAATCCTTTAGTCCTCATCAATAGGATAGAAGGAAGATTAAGATCTAACTTTATACCTCATTTGCGTGCAGGTAAATTGAAGGGTGTCAACTCATATCACTCAGAAGCTCTGGGTTTGCCACCTAAATGCCTGACAAATTCTTACAGGGAACAGATGTAGCAGGAGCGGGGTCCACAATCGGAACATCATCCTCCTCGTCCTCGACGTCTGGCACATCAACCTGGACTAGACATATCACCACCTCCATCAAACGATGAGGCTGTCTAATAGAAATTGGTCGAGGCACTTCAGAAGCCCTTCTCTGTACACCAGAAGTGGTCATGCAGGAACTACTCGGCTAATCCAGATCCATAATATCTGGACAGAATCTCCAAATCACCTCAGAAGGGGTGTGGTAATTTTTAACTAAGAGCTTTTCAAAATGCATTTTATGACTACATGCATGCATGCATTATTTTAACATACATCTACAGTAGAGTTAAAAATACATGACTACCCAATGCCTACATTTTAGAAAACTTTTGTCATAGTCCCCTTTGTAAATAGGACTATCCACATGCACATGCACATAGGCATGACTAGGTGGCCATTCAGTAGCACACCTACCCACAGTCATATACATCCTACATGTATTAATACATCATAGTAAAAAAAATCTGTAAGTGTAGTCTAATTACCAGGATTATTTTGCTTTTCTGTCTTTACTCATTTGTCCTCAAATAGGATAAGAAATGACAGTAAAAGGTGCCAATTTGACTGTTTCAAAAGTCAATTTTTTTCACATCATTATGTTCAGCAGGGTTTAATACTAACATTCACTATGCTGAATATTTTTTATAAAGTCATATCAATATGCATATTCACTACTATGTGTTTAGATGCATTTCATGTGATAAGTCATTTTCTAACGACTAAAAACTGGAAAATAATACATTCATACATTACCAGGACAGTGTAGAACACTTGTATGGTGGCAGAATTTGCATAAAGTTACTCAGCAGATCTGAAGAAGAGCTCTCGGATTTCCTGCGCGGCGCCACTTGAAAATGACTTATGAAAGCAACCTGCGGCCTTTTCATACTCACGATTGGCCACAGGTCCACCTGAGGCTGCCGCAGGTGTACATGTGGCACCCCTACATGGGTCCCACCCCTCCAACTCAATACAGTTCTAGTTGCAAAGGAGGTCTCACAAGCTGAAAAAGCCAAATCAGGAATAAAAATGCTACGCGACTTAGCATAATAGCCTGGAATCCTAGTTGTCACAAGTCAAATTATGGCTTTACATATCACTCATTGGTATTCGCCTAAATACAAGGTATAATATACCGATGATCTCACCTTTTGCAAATCCTACTCGGCAATGCCTCACACAGGTCTGATGCCGCCAAATACAGGGTCGTAACCCTAAAAGCCTTTCCCCGGTGGGGGTTACAATGCATATGTCATTCATTGATAAGGTTCCCCAGGGGGGGTTACAACGCATTCTTCGACCATGAACGAATCCCCGGCGGGGGTTACAACGCATTCTTCGTCCATGAACAAATCCTCGATAGGGGTTATGATGCATTCTTATCCATTAATATACACATCAATGAAGGTCAAGCAACCTTGACAGTTTATCCCAACAGGGATCTATCCATTGATACAAACATCAATGAAGGTCAAACAGCCTTGATAGATTTCCCAATAGGGATCTATCGGGTGATACACACATCTGCGAACGTCAGGTAGCCCTGACAATACATACTATTGGTAGTAACTCCAACAAGACCATGGTATATGCTGGTGACACAAACCAAAGAAGACCATCCTCATCAGAGAGGACCGATGATGGAATATGTTATACACATCCTCAAGCAGACAAAGCTTTATACCCACAGATCTATTTCACGCGAGAGGGACATCTTCAAGGTAAAGTTTGTATCAAGGATTCAGAACTTTGGTGATAACCCCAACATCAACATCCTGGAAGGCTCGGATCACACGTCCAAGACATCACTGATTGTCATCCCCAGCAGGATTAACAGGGAACCGGAAATCATCCCATCATGTTGGGAAATAATCCAATAAAACATATGCATCATGCATTTGCATCATGTTACTGCACATGACATCATGTTTATCTTGTTGCATTTCAAGTGTCTAGGATTCTTTATCATATCCATGCCTCGAATCGTATAAATATAATAAAGAGGGGCATTTGTAGACACTCAAAATTTTCTGCACAGCAGTTACTATCATTGTAGGAGGGCAGATTCATCTTTTAGAGATAACCCTGGAAGACAGCTCATATCCATTTCGGATACCACCGGAAGTTCAATCTCAACCCCAGAACACACACCAGGAGTATCAGTTCCAACCTCCGAGATAACCCCGAGTTTCATCCTTGGAGATAACCCCAAGGAATGTCATTGCAGTTCCAGAGATAACCCCGAAAATGCTTATTTCAAATGCATGTAATCAGCTTCAACCTCGGAACTCCCGCCGAGGCACTCATTCCAAAGACCCAGAGATAACACCGGGAAGATAGACACACTTAAAGATGACCCTGAGGAATTCAAACACTTGCAGCATTCCAATCTCAGAGATAATCCTGAGCAACATCTACTTTATCAACCCAAACCAAAGATAACCCCGATGAGGGGCAAAATCATCATCTTGCCACCCCAACCCCACATTGCGCCGTCTTAAAATCTCATACATACATTTCTACACAACATGTCCCACAAGAGCCAATGAATTATAATCCCGAGTGACTATTACGCAGGGCATCACACCAGATATAATTTGAAGCTTGAAGACCATGGGAATGGTCCCCTCTTCCTGACTTCGTACAACCTCTAATCATATGTCATTCCGTAACTCTCGACAATGACGGTCCAAAAAAGGTCTTGTACACCTCAATCGGATGCGCAGATTGAAGTTATTCAAGTTTGAGCGGACATCACAGTGCACGAGTACCGTGCTTTGAGGATTGGTGGGACTCATGAGCCCAAGGCACCCAGGCGTGCAAGCATGAGTGCATCTGCACGCCGCCACGAGTACACTATGCGCCACTAGCTCTATAAATATAGAGCTTGGGGTGGCCATTTTAAGAAATAAAAAGGCGAGGAAGCCTTGTCAAATTTGCTCTGTACACACCCCATATTGAGTTCTTTCTCATTTTAAACACTTGTCAGCTCACATATAGCTATATTTTTTACTGAGAGCTGAGTGTTTATCCACTTAGAGTCATAGAAGTCTTCTTTAGCGTATTACGGTAAGCCTTCTTACACACTATAAAGCCTTTCTCTTCATCTTTGCACACATTATTCTTCACATTGAGAGTCGTGTTGTGTGTGTATGCCCAGACTTCGGTCCGTGGTTTTCATTTCTGTCTGTATATATATACTTATATATTTATATATATGGACTAACATTATTGAGTTATGCCTCAATTGAGCCTAGACTTATGTCTGGAGCGTTTACTTGCTTTTGTATATATATATTGTAAATTCCCAAATTTTACGAATAAAGATTTAATTTTCTCGAAATATTTTTTGAAAATTATGGTGTGAATTTGAGATAATATTATAGTTGTGGGTAGTATTTATAAATTTTGCAAAGTATGCAAGTCGTTGTATTATATTAGATTGGTGGGGAATATTCATTTTAACGGGGAAATATTAAATGCGTCTGACCACAATCATTAGTGGACCCATGACGGAATTATTGTCGGATTGAAAATGACAAAATATTTTTATAAAAAATAACGGCGGAAGTTTTACCGATTATCTTTGTTGAACTACTCGGTAGTAAAAAAATGCGATGTCTGGCGTGGTTGCATAGTAGCACGCGGTATTGATTATTGATGCTTATGTGAAATCACTTTCGGTTATACTCAATTATTCCTACGATAATTGTTGCATCATATCTCTCGTATTTATTGATTCAATTATTGTCACGATATCATATGCATTATATGTTATAATATTAAATTAATAATTGAGGCGACAAAGTTATTCATATTATTAAATTACAATATTTACAATGTCTAGAAGTTACATCGATGAGAGGTTTGGTCACCTAATTGCGCGCTTGATATGGAGAAATCCTTATTGGAAAGCCCCTCTTTCTTGGGAACAACTTTGTTTGTTAAATATTGTGAGTTATAATATTAATGATGAATAAGTTCGTGTTGATTAAAGATGAATTTGATAGTTTCATTATGTTGGGATTATTTGTGTTAGTAGAAATCGACATCTATTCCGATGATAATTGATGTATAGAGGTTATATTGTTCAATCAGGTATTCAGAACACTTTTTGTGTCAGAGTACTATTCACGAGTTACTATTCATGAGTTACTATTCATGAGTTATTATTCATGAGTTACTATTCATGAGTCTTATTCACCCGAGCAATATATTTCTTTTAGGTCCAAATTATTTTTTTTTCGTACAATATTATTCCATGAGGAGATGTGCTAATTTTTGAATAGTTGGTTGAATTTATAATAGTAAATCAATATGGATCGTTGGTTTAAAGTTTTAATAGTGAATCGGTATGGATCATTTGGTTTAAAGTTTTAATAGTGAATCGGTATGAATGAGTTGCTTTAAGTTTTAATATGGACCATCTAGTTTAAAAGTAAATCAATCTGACCGTTCATGAATTAGTTACTATTCAATCCATTCTCCTATAAATAGAAGCTCATTCCTTCATTATTTCTTACAATTCACTTGAAACTCTAGAGAGAAATTATAGAGAAAGAAGAAGAAAGTATTCTACTTTACATTCTTCACTACTTTTATATCCGGTATTATTTCTTCTTTATAAGGTAAGGGGTATTATTTCTTTCTGTATTCATGAAAAACTTTATTATTCCATTCTTTATTATTCCATTGGAATAACTTTTGTATCATGTGTGGGTACCCTATACTTGGTGAAATTCTCCTTTATTCCATTATTTATTATTACATTGGAATAACTTTTGTATCTGTGCTGCTACCCTATACTTGGTGAAATTCTTTTTATTCTTCCATTCTTTATTATTCTATTGGAATATCTTGTCATCAACACATTTTCATCGTCCAGACATGGTTCCATTCTTTATTATTACATTGGAATATCCTATCATGCATGCGTTTTTATTTGGGACTGGTTTAGATTATTTATTATTACATTGGAATAACACATACTTATCACGGGCTGCATACGATTATGTATGGTGATTTTATTACTGTTGTTATTCCATTCTTTATTATTACTGTTTGGAATATCACACATTGTAACACGTTTGTCTGTGGGACTGGTTCTTATTTATTATTACATTGGAATAACTTTTCTGTGGGACCTACATCACGGAACTTTTATCATGCATGCATGTATGATTTCATTGTTATTACATTCTTTATTATTACTGTTGGAATATCACATGCATGCGTTTCTGGCCGGACTGGTTTAGAATTATTTATTATTACATTGGAATAACTTTTCCTGTCGCAGTAATGCATGCATGGTAATTTACATTGTTATTACATTTTTTATTATTACATTGCGATATCACATCACTCAAGTTTCATTGCGGAACTTGGTTCCATTCTTTATTATACTCGGTTTGGTTAAAGTTTTAACTTCTATACTCCATGAAATTAGTTGAATATCCTTGATATTTGCGCTTCATCGATATCTTTTCATGGAAATATTCTTACGAGCATTCTTGAATTTTACTCTCTGAAAGAAGTATCATGTTGACAATTTGGGCGTTATTAGTTCTGGATAATTTAATTCTTGAACTTGTTTTATTGAATTCTTATATCATTGTCATCATCCTCATGTTTATATTATGTTGAAAGTCATCTATGGCTGTGTATTGCATAGATGGACTTGGTATGATTATGACGAGAGGGATTATTCGGTATAATCATGGTAGTAATAATTACAAATGATGTGGAAAAAGTCCTCATTGGCCATAGTGCATTGATGGACGATTTTTGGTATGATTATGGTTATGGATTCTCTTGACCAGGGGCAAAGATGAATTTTTTATGGCATGATCGGGACCATTGATGAATACACGAATATCCTTTGCCCGTAATGCATGGATAATTTGTGGTCGTGACCCTAATGAATATCCTTGGCCGTAGTGTAGGGATGATGTGGATTATTTATTAAGCTGAGTCTCAGCGATAAAAGTGATGAAAAAACATTTTAAATCATAAAAGATAGTAGATTTTATTCTCTACTTGACTCTTTTAATGGATTACTTCTTCCGCTGCTGTTAAACTTGATGTCCATTGTATTTTATCAGTTTAACATTATTGAAGACTAATGATAATTTATTCTGTATTATCTTAGTCATAATATTTCTTAATGGGCTAGTTGAGCTCACCCTTTCTTTCAATGTTCTATTAAGGAAATGAGAATATAGTTGGGACGAGTCGGGGAACGGAGTGACAGTCCAGATGATAGCATTAGTAGTCCTCACTATTCTATGACATAGTGTGATAATAATTGTAATGAGGACTTATTCTGAGAGTGGATATTGTCTAGAAGACAATATTTGTATTAAAACTCACGACTCTTGTTGTATATTTAAGATTGTATTTGTATTACATACCATGTATTTGGCGACTCAAGATGGGTGATGTATACCTATTTTGGGGCGTCACGGTTGGTATCAAAGCTTAGGGATATGATCCTGGTGAGATGTGAGATAAGAACTAGGAGGGAGGGGCGGGGAATTCCTTATTAGTATGACCTACTAAGTTTATTTGGTATTTAATTGGTCGAATCGAGTATAGGGATAATATGTGATATGTCAATTAACCCTTGTTTTGCGACGGTGTTTGAAAATGGCATCTGAAAATGTTGAGATAAAAAATGGAGCAAAATAATATGGCCGTATCATGATCTGAGACTAAGTTTATGGAGTTATCCGGTTTGCATCCCATTTGAATGCGATAATGAGGAAGCGAATGGCGAATGTTTCTAAGAGGTTTGAAACCCGATATCGTCAATACCTCATTTCTCATAAACTTTGTTTATATTCAGATGTTGTGAATAGGGCTCGATTATTGGGCGCGATAATGAATTAGCACAACCAAAAGGTAACGACCAACAACAATATAATAATCGTCTGCAAGGTGAAAAGCGCCATCGGAACAACGATAACCATCGTGGAGGAAATTATCATGCAGAATGGTAACCACTTGGTGGTAATCATGGACAAGATAATAGAAGTGGAAAATTCAAGAAGAAAGATTTAACGATGATGGGAAGGCGTCGGCGACAACAACAAATTCTAGGGGAGGAGAGCGGCCTTGGTTAGATCTTATAGATGCGAGAGGAGGACACATAAGTCCAAACTTTTCACTGACCTTCCAGGTATGTTTTAGTTGTGGAAAAGATGGTCACATAGCTTCGATTTTGTCACATGTAGCAAAATCAAGTCCAATGGGGATGGTGGCACCAAGGCGGATCTGAGACAAAAAAAAGTCGGTGGATTCAGGAAGAGTATTTTTCGTGACTTCTCAAAAAGCGAGTAACCCAAACGAAGTTAGCACGGGTTAGTTAATTATAAATTCTTGCGAAGTTTATACCTTATTAGATACTGGTTCTACCCATTCTTTTATCTCTCTTGCTTGCGCTCAACGTTTAAATTTGACTCTGGAGAAATTAGACTTTGACTTATCTGTTGAAACTCCGTTAGGAGAAACCTTCATTACATGTGCTATCCAAGTCTTGGATGAGAGTCACAGTTTTGAATGATATTTCTATTGTTAATAAATTTCCTGACGTATTCTTGAAGACTTCTTAGTCTACCCCAGAATGTGAAATCGAATTTTGTATTGACCCCAGTACAAAACCCATTTCTTCAACCCTTAAATATTTCTTCACCTAGAACGAACGTATAATGTGCCAAAGACGTTGGCTTGAGCTATTGAAGATTACGATCATACCATTCAATATCATTGTGGAAGAAGAGAATGGTAGTAGGCGTGCGTTGAGTAGAAGATCATATACGTTTACGAGTGCGAATATCTGAACCTACGTGAAGATACGAATATATGATTAGAACCAACTTTAGTCGATAAAGTTAAAGCGCTCAAGCTTCTGAGACCGGAGGCGATGAACACGAAAAAGAAGGTTCAAGAGGGCGTTATTCTAGAAGCAAGAGTCGATGAAGAGAGGAAATCTCAACCCTCGATTTTATTGGCCCATTTGAAATCCTCGATCGAGTAGGAACTATGGCCTATAGACTCGTTTTACCACCAAATATGTTGCGTGTTCATAATGTTTATCACGTACTGATGTTACGTAAATATGTGGACGACCCGAACCACATTATTGATTTAGAAGCATTATTGAAGATTTAGCGTGTGAGGAGATCGTGTTAAAAGCTTGGATAAGAAGGATCGTATTCAACACTCAAAGGTTATACCTCAAGAGTTAGAATCTGAAATGAAGTCAAGGTATCCTCATCTCTTCGGCATACCAGGTACGTATGTAAATTTCGAGGGCGAAATTTCATAAGGAGGGGAGATTGTAAAATCCCAAATTTTACGAATAAAGATTTAATTTTCTCGAAATATTTTTTGAAAATTATGGTGTGAATTTGAGATAATATTATAGTTGTGGGTAGTATTTATAAATTTTGCAAAGTATGCAAGTTGTTATATAATATTCGATTGGTTGGAGAATATTCATTTTAACGAGGAATATTAAATGCAACGACACAATCATTGGTGGACCCATGGCGAAATTATTGTCGGATTGAGAAAATAGCAAAAATATTTTTATGAAAATAACGGCGGAAGTTTTACTGAGTTATCTTTGTTGAACTACTCATTAGTAAAAAAATGCGATGTCTGGCATGGTTGCATAGTAGCACACGATATTGATTATTGATGTTTACGTGAGAAATCACTCAGTTATATACTCAATTATTGCTAGAGTAATTCTTTGCATCATATCTCTCATATTATTGATTCAATTATTGTCACGATATCATATGCATTATATGTTATATTATTAAATCAATAATTGAGATGACAAAGTTATTCATATTATTAAATTGCAATATTTACAATGTCTAGGAGTTACATCGAGGAGAGGTTTGGTCACTAATTGCGGCGCCATAGGGAGAAATCCTTATTGGAAAGCCCCTCTTTCACAGGAACAACTTTGGTTGTTAAATATTGTGAGTTATAATATTAATGATGAATAAGTTCGTGTTGATTAAAGATGAATTTGATAGTTTTATTATGTTGGGATTATTTGTGTTAGTAGAAATCGACATCTATTAGATGATAATTGATGTGCGGAGGTTATATTGTTCAATCGGGTTATTAGGGACACTTTTTGGTGTCATTTAAAGTACTATTCACGAGTTACTATTCATGAGTTACTATTCACGAGTTACTATTTACTATTCATTCAGAATTACTATTCACGAGGGTACAATATTATTCACCGAGCAATATATTTCTTTTTCGCTCCAAATTATTTGTAGGTTAATATTATTCCATAAGGAGATGTGCTAATTTTTCAGACCGTTGGTTTAAAGTTTTAATAGTGAATCGGTATGGATCGCTGGTTTAAAGTTTTAATAGTGAATAAATATGGATCGTTGGTTTAAAGTTTTAATAGCGAATCAGTATGGACCGTTGCTTTAAGTTTTAATATGGACCGTTCGTTTAAAAGTAAATCAATCTGGATCGTTCATGAATTAGTTACTATTCAATCCATTCTCCCATAAATAGAAGCTCATTCCTTCATTATTTCTTACGAATTCACTAAAACTCTAGAGAGAGAAATTATAGAGAGAAAGAAGAAGTGTGATACTCGCTTTACTTCACTACTTCATATCCAGTTTCTTCTTTATAAGGTAAGGGTATTATTTCTTTTGTATTCATGAAGAAAACTTACATTATTCCATTCTTTATTATTTTGTTGGAATAACTTTTGTCATCTGTGGCTACCCTATACTTGGTGAAATTCTTCTCTTATTCCATTATTTATTATTACATTGGAATAACTTTTGTGTCTGTGGGCTACCCTATACTTGGTGAAATTATTCTATTGTTCCATTCTTTATTATTACATTGGAATATCACATGTCTACGTCGTTTTCGTCCGGACTGGTTCCGTCTTTATTATTCTGTTGGAATATCCCACATGCGTGCGTTTTATGCGGACACTGGTTCCGCTATTTATTATTACTGTTGAATAACTTTTATCATCACAATACTGCATGCATGGTGATTTCTGTATACGCCCCAAAATAGGTCCATTCCATCCAACCCATTCTCGAGTCGCCAAATACATGGTACAAAAAATAACTACAACTTTATTATTACAACATATAAAGCTGTGAGTTTAAATACGAGATATTGCCATCTAGACAATATCCACACGCAAATAAATCCCCATCATAATTATTGATACATTATTTTACAACAATGGTGAGGGACTACTAAACAATTCTCCCTAGAACTTTCATTCCATACCCCACTGCGTACTTTCGCTATATTCTCGCCTCCCGAGAAGAAAAATGGAACAAAAAGGAAAAGGGTGAGCTCTAATAGCCCAAGAAAGAATATTATGACTAAGATAATATACAACAAATTATCGTTAGTCTTCAACAGGAAAAATATAATAGAATACAATAGACAACAAGTTTTAAATCAATATTCGCAGCTGAAATAATAACTCATTAGAAGAGTTAAGTAGAGAATGCAAACTACTATCTTCTATGTATGAATTTTAAAGTTCATCGCCTATTTTATCCTGTAACATCAATCAATATATATCCGAGATCAAATATTCATCCTTGCACTTTCAGGGCCAAGGACATTCACCAATTGGTCATGTTCATCTAAACACTGCTTCATCTTTTTGCACTACGGGCCAAAGATATTCATCGAAAATCATTCATCTTTGCACTCTGAGGCCAAAGATATTCATCGAAATCATTCATCTTTGCACTACTGTGCCAAAGATATTCAATAATATCATCATTTAAGGTAGAGGATGATGAAAATATTTTTTAAAGAAACGAATCCAATTGAATAATGACAAGGATTAAGGATTAAGGATTAGTACTTTGTTTTATCCACGTCCAAAAAATACCTCAAAAATAATCATAGTGGTGTGAAATTCAAGAATGATGAAAACATGGATACAATCAAAGCTAGTATCCATAATAGATATTTTGGACAAAAGAAGAAATTTCATTTTTCTATGAATTGAATAGTCACTTAGTATTCGTGAATAGTCTTAGTATCGTGAATAGTAACTCGACACCAAAAGATAGAAATTTCACAAAAAAAACATCTTCACGCTTAAGTGAATAGTACTCGTGAATAATAGTAACTCGTGAATAGTAACTCATGAATAGTAACTCATGAATAGTAACCCCTAGGCATGAAAAAGTTCCAAATTTGATAAAAGTTCCAACCAATATTTGACAGATAATGATATTGAAGAAATAATATCATTTGAGAAGAAAATAACATCCACTTACCTCAAAAGACAAGATTTCTAGTTGAAACACCTGATATAGGCTATGACTTGAACTTGCAGCAGTATAGCAATACTCAAAGTATACTCAAAATACTCACAAGAATACGCTCGATAATATAGAGAGAGAAAACTTTAGTTTCTGGTGTGATTTTCAATTCTAACCTAAGCACCTATTTATAGGAAAATGCTTAGAACACCAAAGAAGAAAATTTAATATAATAATATTATATATATTACAATTTCCTACGCACACTTTGAATCATCTGAATTCAGCCACTTGCATGTGTTTAATGAGGCTAATCAACACAAAAAACGTTTTTCCTATTTTAAATATTTTAAACTTCCAAAAATTAATTATTTCGGTTCTTCGGAACTTCAATAATTCATAATAAATAGCTCTTTTTATCGGAAAAAATCGAATCTCATTGGTTTTTATAGGAAATTCAATTCTCTACAACTTTACTGTAAGAAAGTTTTTCCAAATTCCAAACAAAAATTGGCCATCAAATCCACAAATGGGCGATTTTACAAAAATATAATCAAATTTCACTCAATAAATGGGGTCCAATGACATGTTTAACATGTTTTAAACATTTTTGGTAACAAAAATACTCCTCCTCCACATATACTCATATATCCCACATTCATTGTAAAAATATCATCGTTAATATATTATTAAAATAATATATTTAAATGAATTATTTTATAAGAAAAAGATAAAATATTAATTTTCAACAATTGTCACTATAAAATTTTCTCCATCTATATCCACATAAAATCAATATTTTCCTCATCATATGAATCAATAATTAATTATTTACAAATAATATTACGTAATCACAATATTGACAACCAGAGCGGTTCCTGGGAAAGAGGGCTTTCCAATAAGAATTTCTCCTCATCTTGCCGCAATAAGGTGACCAAACCTCTCCTTGATGCGAAATTTTCTAGACATTGCCAATAATGTTATCTAATAATATTATTCAGGATAATATGAATTATTGGTTCGATAATGAAAAATCTCGTGTAATGACAATTATTGAAACAACAACAATATAAAATATCAACGCAGCAATTATTGAATCAATAAAATAAAATCTTTGAATAAAGAATTACTGTAACCATTATTGAGTAGTGCCTTCTACGTAAGAATCAATAATTGGTGCAATCTGGTAATATCTTCTTTATGCAATAACGGCATTATTCTTCGTGTTTTTAACCAACCGAATTATTCCAACGATTAAAATCGGTAACAACTACTGGCCGTTATTTTTAAACAACTTATTTTGTCGTTTTCTTCCTCCAATCGCTTTTCAGTTATGGGGCCCACATACGGTCGCTTTGGTCGCATTTAATATTCCCTCGGCAAAGCGATCTAATATTCCACGACCAAACGAATATTCTCCAAATAATAATGAATATTATATCACCACTTGCTTATTTAAAATATTTACGCATTTTACCCATAACTAACCACATTAATCAAATCCACCTTACTATTTCAAAATAATAAATAAAGGAAATTCCTTTTATTTAAAAAAAATTGGGGTCTTACATACATTTGTTATTCCATTTTTATTATTCTTTTGGAATATCCTCATCACATGCATGGCGTTCTACGCCGGACACAGTTCCGTTATTTATTATTCATTGAAATAACTCTGCCATGGCTAATCTTCGCATGCATGGTGATTTCATTGTTATTACATTTTTATGATTACATTGCAATATCTTGTCGGTATGTTTCTACGTGAACTTGGTTCCGTTATTTATTATTACATTGGAATAACTTTACATCATGCTAAGTATCGTATGCATGGTGATTTACATTGTTATTCCATTCTTTATTATACTCGGTTGGTTAAAGTTTTAACTTCTATACTCCATAAAATTAGTGGAATATCCTTGATATTTGCGCTTCATCGATATCTTTTCATGGAAATATTCTTGAGCATTCTTGAATTTTACTCTACAAAGAAGTATCATGTTGACAATTTGGACGTTATTAGTTCTGGATAATTTAATTCTTGAACTTGTTTTATTGAATTCTTATATCATTGTCATCATCCTCATGTTTATATTATGTTGAAAGTCATCTATGGCCTGTATTGCATAGATGGACTTGGTATGATTATGACCAGGGATTATTCTAATAATCATGGCCGTAATGTTACAAATGATGTCGAAAAAGTCCTCATTGGCCTAGTGCATTGATGGACAGTTTTTGGTATGATTATGGCTATGGATTCTCTTCAGCCAAGGGAGCAAAGATGAATTATTTTATGGCATGATCAGGACCATTGATGAATACACGAATATCCTTGGCCCGTAGTGCATGGATAATTTATGGTCGTGACCCTAATTAATATCCTTGGGCGTAGTGCAGGGATGATGTGGATTATTTATTAAGCTGAGTCTCAGCGATAAAAGTGATGAAAAAACATTTTAAATCATAAAAGATAGTAGATTTTATTCTCTACTTGACTCTTTTAATGGATTACTTCTTCCGCTGCAGTTAAACTTGATGTCTATTGTATTTTATCAGTTTAACATTGTTGAAGACTAATGATAATTTATTCTGTATTATCTTAGTCATAATATTTCTTAATGGGCTAGTTGAGCTCACCCTTTCTTTCAATGTTCTCTTTAGGCAATGAGAATATAGCTAGGACGAGTCGGGGAACGGAGTGACAGTCCAAATGATAGTATTACTAGTCCTCACTATTCTATGAAATAATGTGATAATAATTGTAGTGATGACTTATTCTGAGAGTGGATATTGTCTAGAAGACAATATTTGTATTAAAACTCATAGCTCTTTTGTTGTATATTTAAGATAGTATTTGTATTCTGTACCATGTATTTGGCGACTCAAGATTGGTGATGTATACCTATTTTGGGGGCTTCACATATATACTTATATATATGAACTATTGTCGGATTATGTCCGATGAGCACGATTTTATATCAGGAGCGCGTTCTTTGCTTTTATATATATATATATATATATATATATAAAAGCAATAAACGCATAACTGAATATAAAATTATAAATATATATATATATATATATATATATATATATATATATATATATATATATAAATCAATGAAATGATAAACCGAAATAGGAATGAGAAACATCACATGCGTTTCTACGATTATATATGTATATATATATATATATATATATATATATATATATATATATTTCTGTCAGGCATGGAGTTTACTGTGGGCCTTTTATCGCTTTATTTATATATAGAGACATGATCAACCACCACGAAGCACCTCTTTGGGGAATCAGAAATGTAAATAAAGCAATAAATGCAATCAACCGCCATGAAGTAAACTCCTGGCGGGACAAAATGTAAATAAAGCAATAAAAAACGATTAACCGCCACGAAGTAAACTCCAGGCAGGACAGAATATAAATAAAGCAGTAATACTTCGTGGCGGTTGATCGTTTTTTATTGCTTTATTTACATTTTGTCCCGCCTGGAGTTTACTTCATGGCGGTTGATTGCATTTATTGCTTTATTTACATTTCTGATTCCCCATAGAAGTGCTTCATGGTGGTTGATCATGTCTCTATATATATGTGACACCCCCAAAATAGGTATACGTCACCCATCTTGAGTTGCCAAATACATGGTACAAAATTCAAATACAACTTAATAATACAGCTGTCATGTAAAATACGACAAAACGTAAACTGAGAGTTTTAATAAGAATATTGTCATCTAGACAATATCCACACTCAAAAGAGTCCTCATTACATTTATTTTCACATTATTTAACAGAATAGTGAGGACTACTAATACTATCATCCTCGACCGCCACTGCTCCCCGACTAGTCCCTGCCACGCTCTCATTTCCTCAAGAGAACAAAGGAAAGAAAGGTGAGCTAAACTAGCCCAGTAAGAAATATTATGACTAAGATAATGCAGAATAAATTATCGTTAGCCTTCAACAATGTTAAACTGATAAAATATAACAAACATCAAGTTTAACTACAGCGGAACAAGCAATCCATTAAAAGAGTCAAGTAGAGAATAAAATCTATAATCTTTTATGATTTAAAAGGTTTTTCATCACTTTTATCGCTGAGACTCAGCTTAATAAATAATCCACATCATCCCTGCACTACAGCCAAAGATATTCATTAGTATCACAACCACAAATTATCCATGCACTACGGCCAAGGATATTCGTGTATTCATCAATGGTCATGATCATGCCAACAACTGTCCATCAATGCACTACGGGCCAATGAGGATTTTTTCCACATCATTTGTAACATTACGGTCATGATTACACCGAATAATCTCTAGTCATAATCATACCAAGTCCATCTATGCACTACAAGCCAAAGATGACTTTCAACATAATATAAACATGAGGATGATGACAGTGATATAAGAATTCAATAAAACAAGTTCAAGAATTAATTTATCCAGGAACTAATAACGTCCAAATTGTCAACATGATACTTCTTTGTAGAGTAAAATTCAAGAATGCTCAGAAGAATATTTCCATGAAAAGATATCGATGAAGCACAAATATCAAGGATATTCCACTAATTTCATGGAGTATAGAAGTTAAAACTTTAACCAACCGAGTATAATAAAGAATGGAATAACAAAAGAAATCACCATGCATGCGATGTAGACCGCAGACGCATGTGTTATTCCAATAGAATAATAATTAATGGAACTGTGTCATGCGTAAACGCACAAACAGATATTCCAATGGAATAATAAATAACGGAACCGTGTCATGCGTAGCGCGGGCGGGATGTTCCAACGTAATAATAAATAACGGAACTAGGTCATGTAAAAAGCACATGGATGTTCCAACAAAATGATAAATAATCGGAACCATGTCGGTAAATTAGCATGTATGTGTTATTCCAACATAATAATAAAAAGAATGGAACAATAGAAGAATTTCACCAAGTATAGGGAAGTCCACGTATACAGGTTATTCCAACGGAATAATAAAGAATGGAATAACAAAAGTTCTCTTCATGAATACAAAAGAAATAATACCCCTTATCTTATAAAGAAGAGTACTCCGACGGTAGGGCGGGGATATACTTGAAGAAAACTTGCACTACGCTCAAAGCTTTCTTAAACTCTAAAGAAATACGATAAAGATTATAGATGAGAATTCTCTAAAATTTATGGTGTGTTTTCAATTCTAACTAAGCATCCTATTTATAGGAGAATGGAAGGGCACTATTTAAGAAAAATATCACGGATGCAACAGTTTTATAACTCACGGATGATTTACCAACTTTGCAGGCAATTGAAATTTCAAACCAAATCAAGTAAAAACAAAAACCAAAAACATAATATATATATATATATATATATAATATTACTTACCTTCATTACACGTTACAACACCCTTCTCCAATTTCCTGACATTCAAATTTCAACACATATGGGTCCCACATGTGGGCCCTACCTTTATTAAATTAAATAATTTTTTTACCGATTATTTTGAAAAATGGATAAATGGGAGTCAAACAAATACTTCATAAAAAAAATTTCTTCAATATTTTTTAACAACATTTATCATCATTGTTATAATTCACAATATTAATCGATCAGGTCGTTCCCAGGAAAGAGGGGGCTTTCCAATAAGTATTTCTCCCTATTGGCGCGCAATTAGGTGACCAAACCTCTCCTTGGCAGAACTTCTAGACATCGTTAATATTTCAAATAATAATATTAATAACTCTGTCATCTCAATTATTGATTTAAAAATATACAAAATATTGACAATAATTGAATCAAATAACGTGAGATACTATGCAGCAATTACTATAGCAATAATTGAACAAAACTAAGTGACTTCTCACGTAAGCATTAATAATCAATACCGTGTGCTACTATGCAACCACGCGTATTCATGTACTTTTAACACTGGGTGTTTCAACAGTTAACGGTAAAAATTATGTCGTTATTTTCATAAAATATTTTTGTCGTTTTCTCAATCCAACAATAATTCCGTTGTGGGGTCTACCAATGATTATGCCATCGTACGAATATTTCCTGCTAAAATGAATATTCCCCGACCAATCGAATATTATAAATCAACTTGCGTACTTTGAAAAATTTATAAATACTAGTAATTGCCCGTGCCTGAAGGCACGACATAACGAAAAATTAAATTTAAATTAAAAAATTATTACATTACCAAGTATCAAATACGTTTGTATGTAGCGGGGAATAATATACATTGATATAAGTAAGAATTTAGAAATAATATAACAATTTATCAATTTATTTAGGAAACGATATGGATGAATGTAGACTTACAATCAAATAAAGTTTTCCTAGTACGAAGTTGGTATAGTTGATATAAGTAAGAATTTAGAGATATTGTAACAAATATTGTCCATTATTGGGCATCCAATTTCAACTCCAATTTAAACGCGAAGAGCTTTTTCTTACTACTACCCTGACATATTGACTAACATTCGCAAAATTATATATTTTGGCTATTAGCTTTCTCATTCTGCAAGTACGTTGACACTCCATACACAACACTTACCATTTTTCTGGTAGGAAACCTGTACTCTTACCTGTAAAAGTGCAGTAATTTATACATTACAATTCCAAGTATAACAAATCAAACTCATTGGATATAAAACAAATTCTAATCCTTGATGTGGATTGAGGAATATTGCTAGATTTGGGATTATCCTTGCAAAGAGCAATTAAATTATACAAACACATATTATTTGCAAAATTCCCTATTATAATTTATGGACTAACAAAAAAATACACTGAATAATTACCTCATGAAATTTTAATAGAACCAAGCCTTATACACCTTATACTGCAAGAAGAATTCCCTGAACAAAAATAATAGAACCAAGCCTTAACCAAGTAAGAAGAAAAGTATTCTCAAAAGATTTTATCAAACTAAAAGCTTTTTATTTTAAGCCATATGTAATTGGAACATTATAGGATTGAATTCATAATTCAAGTATGTTTTTAGAATAACAAATTAAGTATGAGCGCGACCTATCAAAAGAAAGTAAAACGCGCGAATTTTTCTGTCTAATTCCTTCTTTCTCAGTTCAATACTCATAAATTTCTAGAAAAGTAAATTTCTCACTCCTCGCAAAGAAGATGTTGACATACAAATTCATGCATGTATATAATCAAGAAGTTATTTGATTTGTAAAAATTACAGGGAGCGCATTTTGTAAAAAACATTTTTCCCCTGGAGTTCGTAACACTCTAACTCAAACACTTTTGAAAGTAAATCCAAAGAAAGTAAACAAAAACAAAAACAAAAGATAAGAACCATAAAAGATAAATTGACAATTTTGATTACAAAGATCAACCATTATTTCAATTTCTCAAACTCTACCACACAATTACATATCATCAAGGATAAATTGACCATAAAAGATCCATAGACCGTGAGGCGATTAAAATCAAGGGAAAAAATTCCTTGACTAGAAAAAAAAATCAACCACCAAAGTAAAAACAACTAATAAATACATAATTGCTACAGAACCCCAAGCTAATTCAAATAAATAGAAAGTTGTTGTTTAACTAAAAAATCAAATAATTTAATTAGTCCAACTAAAAAATCATATAAAAAATTTAATTAGAAAAAAAAGAGAAAAGTGCATGTACTGTGTAATTAAGGCAAAAGAGTTGGGCTCAAACTTTGGCATAATAGCTCATGGCATATCTAGTTCATTTCCCTCTTAAAACCTTCAACCCCTTTTTCATTTCCTTTTCTTGTTCCAAATGAAGCTTAAGTACCACAATATGCAATCTACTCAAAATTAACTCTTCTTAAAACAAATGCTACTTTTAACGATTCTCAAGCTAATTAACAATTAATTAGAAATCCATCAAACTATGGGATAAATTTTGATATATAGCTACTTCTATCATTTCATCAAATCCATCAAACCCAGGATGAATTTTGATATATAGCTAAAATTTAAAAAACTGAAACCTTTGAAAGAACTCATTACTTATCCCGAATTAGCAACCCCTCTTTGAACAACTCAAGAGATAACATCTACATCAAATAAACTCCTTTTCACATTAAGAGTCTTTATAGCACTTCCTCAAAATTAACTATCAGCTCACCGTAATGTAGATTCTATTTATAAAGATACTTAGAAAAAAAATTTAAAGATATGAAACTCAATTAAAAAAAAAAATTAAACCTTGAACAACACCCATTTCTTGGAGAATGGTATTTCTTAGAGAGTCAGCACTTTCTCATCCATCTCTTTCAATCTTTTTTTCATCTCATGCAATTCCTTCAACACAAACAAACACATTCATCAAATCATATACTTGATTAGGGATATTACATTAGAATCTAACACTTGGGATCAATGATGACGTAAACAATGCTAAATCTTGACTTTTATTGAATTTAATTAACAAATCACTTACTACTATAAATGATAAACAAAACAAAATTTGACAAATGGGTTAATAATAAATCAAAACAACAATAGTAATGAAAGTTAACTCATAAAGAACAAATAAAAATCATAAAATTGAATATAAAGAACTTACGTAAAAAATATGAGCGCGACTTATCAAAAGAAAAGTAAAAGCGCGCAAATTTTTCTATCTAATTCCTTCTTTCTCGATTCAATACTCATAAATTTCTAGAAAAGTAAATTTCTCACTCCTCATGAAAGAAGATGTTGACATACAAATTCATGCATGTATATAATCAAGAAGTTATTTGATTTGTAAAAAATTACAGAGGCGCATTTTGTAAAAAAAACATTTTTCCCGAAGTTCGTAACACTCTAACTCAAACACTTTTGAAAGTAAATCCAAAGAAAGTAAACAAAAACAAAAACAAAAGATAAGAACCATAAAAGATAAATTGACAATTTTGATCTCAGTATCAACCATTATTTCAATTGCTCAAACTCTACCATACAATTACATATCATCAAGGATAAATTGACCATAAAAGATCCATAGACCGTGAGGCAGATTAAAATCAGAGGGAAAAAATTCCCTTGATCGAAAAAAAATCAACCACCAAAGTAAAACAACTAATAAATACATAATTGCTACGCAGAACCCCAAGCTAATTCAAATAAATAGAAAGTTGTTTACAATAATCTTGGTCCAACTAAAAAATCATATATAAAAAATTTAATTAGAAAAAAAAGAGAAAAGTGCATGTACTGTGTAATTAAGGCAAAAGAGAGTTGGGCTCAAACTTTGGCATAATAGCTCATGGCATATCTAGTTCATTTCCCTCTTAAAACCTTCAACCCCTTTTTCATTTCCTTTCTTGTTCCAAATGAAGCTTAAGTACCACAATATGCAATCTACTCAAAATTAACTCTTCTTAAAACAAATGCTACTTTTAACGATTCATCAAAGCTAATTAACAATTAATTAGAAATCCATCAAACTATGGGATAAATTTTGATATATAGCTACTTCTATCATTTAATCAAATCCATCAAACCTGTGGATGAATTTTGATATATAGCTAAAATTTAAAAATGAAACCTTTGAAAGAACTCATTACTTATCCCGAATTAGCAACCCTCTTTGGAACAACTCAAGAGATAACATCTACATCAAATAAACTCCTTTTCACATTAAGAGTCTTTATAGCACTTCCTCAAAATTAACTATCAAGTTCACCGGAACAAAGATTCTATTTATAAAGATACTTGGAAAAAAAAATTAAAGATATGAAACTCAATTAAAAAAGAAAAAATTAAACCTTGAACAACACCCATTTCTTGGAAATTGGTATTTCTTAGAGAGTGCAGCTTCCTCATCCATCTCTTTCAATCTTTTTTTCATCTCATGCAATTCCTTCAACACAAACAAACACATTCATCAAATCATATACTTGATTAGGGATATTACATTAGAATCTAACACTTGGGATCAATGATGACGTAAACAATGCTAAATCTTGACTTTTATTGAATTTAATTAACAAATCACTTACTACTATAAACAGATAAACAAAACAAAAATTTTGACAAATGGGTTAATAATAAATCAAAACAACAATAGTAATGAAAGTTAACTCATAAAGAACAAATAAAAATCATAAAATTGAATATAAAGAACTTACGAGAAATATGAGCGCGCGACTATCATCAAAAAAAGTAAAAGCGCGAATTTTTTCTATCTAATTCTTCTTCTTTCTCGATTCAATACTCATAAATTTCTAGAAAAGTAAATTTCTCACTCCTCATGAAAGAAGATGTTGACATACAAATTCATGCATGTATATAATCAAGAAGTTATTTGATTTGTAAAAAAATTACAGAGGCGCATTTTGTAAAAAAAACATTTTTCCCTGAAGTTCGTAACACTCTAACTCAAACACTTTTGAAAGTAAATCCAAAGAAAGTAAACAAAAACAAAACAAAAGATAAGAACCATAAAAGATAAATTGACAATTTTGATCTCAGTATCAACCATTATTTCAATTGCTCAAACTCTACCATACAATTACATATCATCAAGGATAAATTGACCATAAAAGATCCATAGACCGTGAGGCAGATTAAAATCAGAGGGAAAAAATTCCCTTGACTGGAAAAAATCAACCACCAAAGTAAAAACAACTAATAAATACATAATTGCTACAGAGAACCCCAAGCTAATTCAAATAAATAGAAAGTTGTTTACAATAATCTTGGTCCAACTAAAAAATCATATAAAAAATTTAATTAGAAAAAAAAAGAAAAAAGTGCATGTACACTGTAATTAAGGCAAAAGAGAGTTGGGCTCAAACTTTGGCATAATAGCTCATGGCATATCTAGTTCATTTCCCCTCTTAAAAACCTTCAATCCCCTTTTTCATTTCCCTTTCTTGTTCCAAATGAAGCTTAAGTACCACAATATGCAATCTACTCAAAATTAACTCTTCTTAAAAAACAAATGCTACTTTTAACGATTCATCAAGCTAATTAACAATTAATTAGAAATCCATCAAACTATGGGATAAATTTTGATATATAGCTACTTCTATCATTTACTAAAATCCATCAAACCCAGGGATGAATTTTGATATATAGCTAAAATTTAAAAACTGAAACCTTTGAAAGAACTCATTACTTATCCTGAATTAGCAACCCCTCTTTGGAACAACTCAGTAGATAACATCTACATCAAATAAACTCCTTTTCACATTAAGAATCTTTATAGCACTTCCTCAAAATTAACTATCAGTTCACCAGAACAGAGATTCTATTTATAGAGATACTTAGAAAAAAAATTAAAGATATGAAACTCAATTAAAAAAAGAAAAATTAAACCTTGAACAACACCCATTTCTTGGAGAGCTGGTATTTCTTAGAGAGCTGCAACTTCCTCATCCATCTCTTTCAATCTTTTTTTCATCTCATGCAATTCCTTCAACACAAACAAACACATTCATCAAATCATATACTTGATTAGGGATATTACATTAGAATCTAACACTTGGGATCAATGATGACGTAAACAATGCTAAATCTTGACTTTTATTGAATTTAATTAACAAATCACTTACTACTATAAACAGATAAACAAAACAGAAATTTCGACAAATGGGTTAATAATAAATCAAAACAACAATAGTAATGAAAGTTAACTCATAAAGAACAAATAAAAATCATAAAATTGAATATAAAGAACTTACAGAAAATATGAGCGCGACCTATCAAAAGAAAGTAAAACGCGCGAATTTTTCTATCTAATTCCTTCTTTCTCAGTTCAATACTCATAAATTTCTAGAAAAGTAAATTTCTCACTCCTCGCAAAGAAGATGTTGACATACAAATTCATGCATGTATATAATCAAGAAGTTATTTGATTTGTAAAAAATTACAGGAGCGCATTTTGTAAAAAACATTTTTCCCTGGAAGTTCAGAACACTCTAACTCAAACACTTTTGAAAGTAAATCCAAAGAAAGTAAACAAAAACAAAATAAAAAGATAAGAACCATAAAAGGTCATCTTCTTTTTCCAGTTTCTAACTTCACAATATGTTACATCAATAATGAATGCATAAACAACATAAATAAATGAATTAGTGAAGGAGCAATTTTCATCTAACCTTTGCAAACGAACTGAGCCGCAATTAAGATAAGTTGAATTTAATACAAAAGTTAAGGATATATAAAACCAAATAATTGGGTTATGATTTACCTTTTTTTTTTCCAAGAGTTAGATTGTATCCCCATTCCAAATAGTATCCTTAAAAGGAGGGAAACGGATAATCTGCATGAGTAATTTTAAGTTGATAGTACACAAATTACAAAGAACTCAATCGAGATAATAATGTGTATTTATGTAGACAAACAAATACAAATCTAGCGACTTAGCAAGCCTCACCATGGTTCTCTCAAATTCCAATTTTAATTGGCAAAGTAAACCTTCCTACAAATAAATTAACCTCACAAAATTAACACAAAACACAACCATAAAGCTGAATAAGACATAATTCACCCAAATTGAGAGAATACACCAGAAGCCCTAACTTGAAAAACACAAAAAGCTCCAACTTAAAAATACCAGAATTCAATCAATTTCACTAAAAGACACAAAGTAACATAAAATTAGACAATACCTGTTAACCCAATTCACACCAACAAACAACAATGAAGCTCATAAATAATTAAAATCAACTCGGAATGGCAAGTAGCATAAAATTTCAAAAAATATGAGCATTTATACATGCAAAGGGATAAGAGAGAGATAAAGAAACTTTTTTGCTCCTGCAGGGAGCTCCAAGGAGAAAACTTCTTCCTTCTTCTCAACTGAGCTCGTCATTTTCCAACTATCCGAAAAGAAATAAATTAAAACCTGAAGTTAAAAATAATAATAACACAACGGGACCAACCTACTATGAATGTAATACGTTATATATCTAACTTTCTCTCTTCATCGACAACAAAAATCGATCGATCCACAAACTCCACAGTTCACAATCTCTCGATTTGCTCCACCCAAAGCCCCAAATCGAATTTGTGTGGGAGGAGGGAGAGATACAAAACAAAAAAATGAGGGGGAAACGATTTCGCGAGGAAGGAAGAATGTGAGCCTTTAAATTAAGTAGGAAGAATTGAATTAAATGTGAATGAATCAAATCAAAATCATTGTGTTTTCTCAAATTTAAAGACGAACAAAAAATAAGATAACGAAAAGAACCTACTCAAATTGTCATTAAACTTTGCACAAAGACAATTCTAATGCACAAAAAACTTTATATATATAGAATCGATATAACCAACAACATAGGCCTTGTTAACAAAATCAAAAGAGAGAGTACAACAAAACCAAAGCAAAATAATAATATAAAAAAATAGCAGGTTGTAATGGATATGATTCTCCCAAGCAACTTGTGCATAACAAACATCATTATCATCATATAAGCTGTTGCAGTAACCACATATTTTAAGACATGAGCTACAATCTTAAGCATATAAGCTGCAATAAATGTCGCTATCATAATTAGCATAACAAACATCATTATCATGATGTTATTATCTTAACATCACTTCAATTTAACAATTATCAAACCGAGAAGAGAAAAAAGAAGAAAAAAATGTAGATAAATCTTCAACCAAGTCCATACTAAACAAACATGCAAAATAAAATATAATTATTCATTATTTTAACAATAAGTTAATCTGAGTAACAGATACTGAAATCATCGAAAAATTTC
Source organism: Panax ginseng (assembly GCA_020205605.1). NCBI lineage: Eukaryota > Viridiplantae > Streptophyta > Magnoliopsida > Apiales > Araliaceae > Panax > Panax ginseng. The sequence goes on from CM035135.1 coordinate 22,422,653, forward strand.
ATGTTACTATACTCATGAACTGACACACTAACATAACAAATAAATATTGCATAATAGGATATAAAGTGCATTTCCCATTTCAACGGCCAGAAACTGGTGTAGACATCAATGACTAACCAATAGAAATGCCAACTTGCTGATGATAAAGTCATTAAACAAAGGGCAAGAACAGCACTTTACATACCATGTTTGGCCCAAAAAAAAGCCATACGACTTGTAACATTACTCGATGGATGTGAGTATGGAACTCCAAAGAATTTGTGCCAATCTCTAATACTCAGTTGAAGTCCATCAACAATACAAAAAGGAAACTATAAGAGTATATAATTCGGAAGTAATCTTATCCCAAACTGTAACTGCTCCATATCATACGAACTTCAGAGCACAAAAAATTCATTGCACAACACAGTATACAGAGTTCAACTACATGTAGACTAAAGAAAAAAGGTTAACCAAAATCTTGATTAAAAAACCAAGAAAACTAACCAGGGGATGAATGAACCTGGAACCATCCTCACTCCTCTGCAACCAAACATGCTTTAACCGGTATCTTATACCCAAACTTTCGGCTTCGTCCCCAAACTTTTCTTACCCTTATAAGCCACCTTCACCTCAGATAAAATTGAATTCTCAGATAGAGTTGGGGTTTTGATTTTGGGAAAATCGGGAAGAGAAAGGGAGTGAGGCAGAGTTGGGGTTTTGATTTTGGGGAAGAAAGGAATATAGAAGTGGAATAGGGAGAACATGAGATGAGATGAGATCTTTTGTTTGGGCGGGATGTTTTGTTTGTGTGATGAGATGTGAACCGCTGGATTAAGTTAGAAGATTTGACATTAAATCTGAGCCTTTGTTGTGGTTTCTCAACTTTTTAAGTGGGAAAGGATTCAAAATTGGTTGTGTTTTATTATATAGATTACCCACAACTATAACATTATATTAAATTCATTCCATAATATTCAAAAATGATAATTATTTAAAATTCATCTTTATTCATAAAAGCTGGGGTCTTACAATATATATTTACCACTTTTATATTTTTACATTTCCGATCCCCCATGGAGGTGCTTTGTGGTGGTTGATCATGTACAGATATATATATATATATATATATATATATATATATATATATATATATAGCTTTTATATATATAACTGCTACATCGCTTTTCATATAAGTCATGCATGGCATCATGTGAGCATAGGAATCATGTGATCACAGATTCAGTCCACTAAATCTAGATTCGGTTCCCGTGATGGACATTTTCAGCTGTAAGCAACTTGTAAATTATTCACGGTGTTTGAATTTCCTTAGATGGCTTTCATGCCCGTAAGGAGTTCGGCACTGCTATATATTATTTTCTCAAAGATGCTTCGCATCACGAAAATAAAAGCAACCAAGCCGAACATTTAATAATAAAATGAAAGTATCAAAGGCCTCAATTACTATTGAGCACATGGTTTGAAAAAACCGCTTTTACAAAACCTCACTACTATATCATGTTTAAAACTGAATTTTTATATAAATTCAAACCCTTTGTATATAGGTGCGAACGAGGCCTCGCACTACTTCCAAATAAATTGCACATTGATCCACGCACACATTCATATAACAGTTTCTTGAAAAGTGGCGGTCACTATGGTAACACGAATGTCAAGGGGTGCCTAACACCTTCCCTCCACATAATCAAGCCCCCGAACCCAAATGAACCTCGGTTTCACAGACCCGTTTAGCAGTGTCACATTACTGGGTTAATGTGCAAACTTTTTCTCGGTTGCGTTGGTGTAACTAGTTAAAAACACCAACTGGCGACTCTTACAGTCAAATCGTCGACATATACATGTCGGACCTTTTTCACATAACATGAGAACACCAAAAAACAAGAACAGAATAGGGATAAATAAAAATCCCGACGTCGACATCTTTATTGTATTTAAACTTAATGAGCAAAGTAGTTGCTCACTCTTGCTATATCATTATAAAATTTCAGTTAAGCCCAAGTGCTTCAGGAGGAACAAAGAAAAGGGGAAAAGTTTAAGAGTAACTTAATATTACATTTATCTTATGCAAAATGATTATGTAAACCTTTTGAATTATTAAGTTATGTATTTAGTTAAGGATGGTAGACCTTGGGATTGATGAAGAACTTATGTATTAAATAATTTACGTTTATATATTTCGTTGTAGTTATAGAATGTATAAGAAGATGATGTATGTGACACACCAGGTTCGAGGTTCAAGGGATCCGGATTTGGGAGCGTTATAATCATGGTATATTAAAAAAGGTTGAACTACGCATGGGAGCATGGACAAGAAAGGTTGACTTCACTATCATCGATACGGATGATCACTAAGTCGTCCTTGGAATAGACTTCCTGGAGAAGCATAATTATACTCTAATACCATATCGGGAAGAGTGTGACAACCCGAAAAATTGAATTGTTCAGAAATTAAGTTTAAAGAATTATTAATTAATAAAAATGAATTTTTATTAATTATATTATGTGCTATGTGTTTATTATTTAAAATTTTAGGCACACTTAGAAGGGAGTTGAATAAGTGTGGGAACAAACGATGTCAAATTTTTACAACTTAAAAACTTTCCTTTAATGAATGTAGGATGATGAATTGAATATTTATGTTTACCAGATTATCAGTGTATGAATGCAGGATGCTGGATTAAATATTTGTGCTTACAAAATTATCAGTGTAAGAATGCAAGATGCTGAATTGAATATTTGTGCTTGCTGAATTAATAGTATATTTAAATTAACCACTTAAAACTTTTTATATTTAATCTTTTATTATCAATTTAAGTCTTGAATTGTTTAAACTTAATTTACAAGATTGTGAATTAACCAAGAAAAAGAACAGGATAAACAATCACACAAACACCGAGAATTTTTACGTGGTTCAGCCCTTAACCTCTATTCTAGTGGCTTAATTCACGTTCAATAGCAACTAGTATTGAAGACTCTTTTTATTAATCAACTTGGTTTACAATCAAACCCCTTTACAAAACAAGTTTCACAATATTTGAGTATTTATACTCCCCGAGCATCTTTGCTAGCGAACACCTTTTCTCCCCGTGCACTTATGCACCCTTAAGCACCTATACTTTATTGAAATTGCTTGTAAAAACCCTAATTCAACCTGGATTAGAATCCTTTGACTAACAACTTACTCTATCAACTGTTTAGAGAATTGATTAAAGATATGATAACAAAATAAACTATGATTAAAGCAATAATTATATCACAATGCAAGGCTCAACTAATATGCAATGATCAATATGAAAGATAAAGATATCACCAATTTAATCGTAAAGAAGAGAAGCTGAAATTAACAGTAAGCTAGATGAGTGCAACAATCTTTTTAATAGTCCAAGCTGGAATATATCAGATATTGTAAATTGCATAACAACTTGAATTTTTGTCTTTACTCGCATCATTAAGTGTATGATATTATAACTTTGCTTCTTCAATTTTTAGTGCTTGTTTTTCCTATATTTTTACCATCTTAAAGATACCCTTCTTCTAGCCTAAAAATTATTATCGTTGAGAGTAAAAAGCAAACCAATCAATTATGTTTCTTGCAGTGAACGATATTTCTCAATCAATTAGAATAATATTACCCATTGAGAATCAGAAGGAAATCATGTTAAATAACCATTAAAAACCAAACGTGGATGTTGCCTTAAACTAGAATATATAAATTTAATATGCATAAGTCATGCATATATATTGAGCCTAATCATTACATATCCTACTCACAGATTTTTAAATCATTTATTAAGGAAGTAAATCTTGAGAAATAGAGAGAAGGAAATCAAATCACGGTAATATCAATTAGATTTCTCAACATTTCCAAAGATCAAGCCTAAACGATAATCAATTAAAAATTGCATCCTTATTTAACTCCTAAAATATTGTCCCACAAGATAATGTCCAAGATTAGATGGAAACAATATGATTGGAAATATTAAGCACTTAGAATATTAAATTGATTTACAAAAAATTTGCATGATATGATTTTAGGCATTACCCAATAAATTAAAATTAAATTAATTTGCTTCTTTTATGAAACCTGTTAACGACCACATTAACTAAGGAATTTCACAAATTAATTAATCTTTAAGTTATTAGGTAATATTCTAGGCATCAACGGATTTTAGGATAAAATCAATTTTAATAATTTGAAAAGTAAATTTCTTTTTATACTTCCATATTAAATTTAAATGCCCAGAAAAAAATTTATTCCATAATTAATTAACCACTTCTATCATTCCAAATTTATTCTTTGTCCCAATTATGTGACCAACTTGATTTCAAATAACAAGGTAGGCCTATCAAATAATATATTAATCAATATTCACTTAACTAAATAATAGATATCTTCAATAAATAGGGAAGTGAATCAAATATTAATTCCTTTTAATCAAAACGGATGAACATTTCATTTAGGGATAAAATCATTTAGCAGCTTGTTATTTCATTATGGAATGAAGCAAATAAGATATAAAGCTATGTCCACTAAAAGATATCATGGAAGGTTCAAATAACCAATTTACTTTTACTCATGTCCAGCAGCTTGATTAAAACATTTGAATCAATTTAACAACTTTCATTATGAAAAGAATGTGAATAAATTAATTAGTCCATCTATCAAACAAATCAGGCAATTAGGAAATTATACAACTTTATAAAATATTTCCATGCAATAATTTTGAAAGACAAATTTTTTAATTATGGGAACGTTTTAGCTTTTCAAAATTTTAACTCTAATTAATTTTGAAATCTTAATTAATTATTTCCATGATTAATTAACCACTTTAATTTATTGATTGACCACTTTAATTTATTTCGTAATTAATTAAATTACTTTCATAAAAATATTCATGATGCAATGCAAGTCTTAGAGCCTTGATTGAGAAAGAATTAAAGATAGGATCTTACATGTATTTTCTAATGATTCAAGCAATTTCTTCATCATGTCTTCAATCCTTTAAGTAAATCAAAGCTTCAAGAATTCTTTTAATATCCTATAAATGCATGAGTAAACATTTTAGTATAATAGGAAAATCATCATCTAAACCTAAAGTTGGAATATGACCAAGTCAACATTAGTCGTTATATGACATAGGATGACTATAAAACGGGAGGATTCTGGCTACGAACTAGAATGAACGAGTAATATTTTTTAAGACGAAAATAAAAGTTTTCTGGGAACAAAAATATTTTTGAGAAAAAGACGAAATAGATACTATTCACCCGACAAAACCTAAGGATTAGGGTTTGAATAACCTAGGTCGTTTTGAGAGATTGGTATGTCGAAATGACATTCCGTCAAAAAGATTTGACGATAATATGTCGTGAAAAGTTATGTTAGTCGACAATTTTTTTTGAAAAACGTGCAGAAATTGAACAATAAAAACAATAAAAAGTATTGTTATGTACTTTTCATTCGTTTAACTACGTTTAGGAAAAACGTGATGGAAAACACTATTCATCAAAAAGTTTTTTTTTTTCTAGTTTTTCAAAGTTTCAAAGAACGCGTAAAAGTAAATCTGTAGAGGAAGGACGGAATATCCAAAAATATTTGGATTTCGAGAAATGCAGTTTTTCAAACTGTTGAACGAATTTCGAAAGACAGAATCACGAAGCTTCCACGAGAAGCTTCGTGAATAGTAAGTAGGTTAGGGAAAGGAGGTGAGAATAGTAACTTTGTTTAAGAAACAAACTTTTATGAATAAAGATTAATTTTTCTCGAAATATATTTTTGAATATTATGGCGTGGATTTGATATAATGTTATAGTTGTGGGTAATATTTATAAATTTTGCTAAGTAAGCAAGTTGTTATAAAATATTCGATTGGTCGGAGAATATTCATTTTAACAGAGAATATTTGTACGACGGCATAATCATTTGTGGACCCCAGAACGGAATTATTGTCGGAGTTAAAAAATGACAGAAATATCTTTTTATAAAAATAACGGTGAAAGTTTTACCATTAACTGTTGAAATACCCGGTGATAAAAGTACAGTAATACGCGTGGTTACATCGTATCACACGGTATTGATTATTGATGCTTACATGAGAAGTCACTCAGTTATACTCAATTATTGCTACAATAATTGAGGCATATTATCTCACATTATTGATTCTATTATTGTCACAGTATCATCTGCACAATATTTTCTTTTATTAAATCAATAATTGAGATGACAAGTTATTCATATTATTATTTGCATTATTGACAATGTCTAGAAAGTTCTGTCGAGGAAAGGGGTTTGGTCACCTAATTACGCGCTAATAGGGAGAAATCCTTATCGGAAAGCCCTCTCTTTCCTGGGAATGATCTGCTTGTTAATATTGCAAGTTATATTATTGATGAATAAATATTGTTAAAAATATTGAGGGGATTTTTATGAAGTATTTGTTATAATTTTGTCTTATTATATGGACCCCCACCTACTCATTGTCAAAATAGTGTGTGTTATGAGTGTGATAATATATATATATATATATATATATATTGTAGACACTCAAAAGTTTTTTGCACTCTTGTTACTAACATTGCAGGAGGGCAGAATCGTTTTTTCAGAGATAACCTTGGAGGACAGCTCAGCTCAATCCCGGAGATAACCCTGGGATACTCAGTTCTTACCATCTCGGAGATAACCCCGAGATAATCAGTCTCATCCCGGAGATAACACTGGGAGTTCCAGTTTCAGCCTCAGAGATAACCCCGAGGGATGCAGTTCAAGTTTTGGAAATAACACCGGAGAAAGCTCTTTCATCACGAAGATAACCCTGAGATAATCAGTTTCATCCCAGAAACAACACCGAGAGTTTCAGTTCCAACCTCGGAAACAACACCGAGGAGTGCAAGTGCAGTTTCGGAGATAACCCCGGAAAAGCTCCTTTCAACCTTTACAATCAGCTTCAACCTCGGAGATAACACCGAGGTACTCAGTTGTAACCCCAGAGATATCCCCGCGAGGTCAGGCACACCTCAGAAAAAACACTGAGGACATTCAGCACTTTCAGCAGCCTAATCTCAGAGATAACCCTAAGCAACGACTGCTATATCAGCCTAAAGCAGAGATAACCCCGGTGAGGGAAAAATCGTCATTTTGCCACCTCGATCCTACATTTATTCCATCTCAACACATTTCAGCATACATTTTACATAGCAGTATCCCACAAGAACCAAATAACTCCAATCCAGAGTGACTACTACACATGACATCACACCGGATAGAATTTGAAGACTTGAAGACTTGAAGACCAAGGGCATGGTCCCATCTTCCTGACTTCTTACAACCTATAATCCCATGTCATTGTGTAGCTCTCGACAACAGTTCGATCGGATGCCCGGATTAAAGTTCTGAAAGTTCGAGCGGACATCATGTTGCATGCGTGCACGTACTTTGAGATGGGGGACCAGCGGAACCTGGGGCACCCCAGGCAGCCACATGTGCATCTACGGCTACCGCAGGTACACTTGCGGCTCCCACCTATATAAATAGAGGGCTTGGGGTGACCATTTTGAAAGAAGAAAAGGCGAGGAAGCCCTGCCCAATTTGCTCAGTACACACTATAAACTGAGTGCTTTCTCGTTTTAAACACTTGTGAGCACATATATTGCTATATTTTTTGTGACGCCCCCAAAATAGGTATACATCACCCATTCTAAGTCGCCAAATACATGGTACAGAATACAAATACAAACTTAAATATACAACATGAGCTGTGAATTTTAATACAAATATTGTCTTCTAGACATTATTCAAACTTAAAATAAGTCATCAATACATTTATTATCACACTATTTCACAGAATATTGATGACTACTAGTGCAAACATCTGGACCATCACTCCATTTCCCGACTAGTCCCAACTATATTCTCATTTCCTGAAGAGAACAATGAAAGTAAAGGGTGAGCTCAACTAGCCCAATAAAAAATATTATGACTAAGATAATGCAGAATAAATTATTGTTAGCCTTTAACAGTGTTAAACTGATAAAATATAATAAACATCAAGTTTAACTGCAGCAGAATAAGCAATCCATTAGAAGAGTCAAATAAAGCATGATATCTACTATCTTCTATGATTTAAAAAGTTTATCATCAATTTTATCATTGAGACTCAGCTGAATAAATTATCCACATCATCGAATCATCCATGCACTACGGCCAATGATATTCATTAGTATCACGATGATAAATTATCCATGCACTACGGGCCAAGGATATTCGTGTTTTCATCAATGGTCATGATCATGCCAACAACTGTCCATCAATGCACTACGGGCCAATGAGGACTTTTACCACATTATTTGTAACATTACGGTTATGATTATACCGAATAATCCTTGATCATAAGCATACCAAGTTCATCTATACACTATGGGCCAAAGATGACTTTCATAATAATATAGGCATGAGGATGATGACAATGATATAAGAATTCAATTAAAAGAAAACAAAGGTTAAATTTTTAAAGATTTATAATTTAATTTATCCAGAATTCAATAATGTCCAAATTGTCAACATGATACTGCTTTGTGGAGTAAAATTCAAGAATAATATTGTATCAAAAATGATTTAGACCGAAAAGAAATCAAATTTTGTCATGAATAGTATCCCTGGTTAATAGGAACTAAGTAAATAGTACCCCGTGAATAGTACTTCGGAAATAGTAACCCTGTGAATAGTACTCTGGCATGAAAAAGTAAAAATTTATCAAGAATGCTCGAAATAATATTTCTATGAAAAGATACTGGATGAAGCGCAAATTTCAAGGATATTCTACAAATTTCATGGAGTATAGAAGCCAAAACTTTAATAAAAGGAGTGTAGAATTCAAAATCTGAAACGAAATAATATTACTTATATACTGCAGAGTATGGAAGAAAATATTATTTCATACGAATATTGAACAAAATAATATCCCTTACCTTGAAAAGAAGAGTATTCCAACTGGTATAGTGGGGATATTCTTGAAGAAAACTTTCACTGTTTTCTATGCTTAAAACTTCTTAAAACTCTAAAGAAATACGCTCAATATTATAGAAGAAGAATTCTCTAATTCTGGTGTGATTTTTAATTCTTACTAAGCATCCTATTTATAGGAGAATGAAAATGATACTATTTGAATTTAAAAAATCATGTGTGCATAGGAGAAGGATTCACGGACGCTTCGGCCGATTGATTTTTTTTTTTTTTACTATGCAAATACTATGCAGGCACTATGCATAATAAAATATAAAATATTCTATTTTTCATAAAAAACAAATTTATTATATATATATATATATATATATATATATATATATATATATATATATATATATATATAACCCATGAATATATAACCTTCCCGTGAACTTTCAATTTTCCACCAAAATCATGTCATCCAAATGTAGGCCCCACCATTATATATATATATATATATATATATATATATATATATATATATATATATATATATATATACTAAATAACTTTCTACCGATTACTTTGAAAAATGAGTAAATAGGGGGGGGGGTCAATAAAATAAGCAAAATTTACATCAAATACTTCATAAAAATACCTTCAATATTTTTAACAACATTTATTCATCAATATTATTATTCGTAATATTAACAACCAGATCAGTCCTAGGAAATAGGGGGCTTTTCAATAAGGATTTCTCCCTATTGGCGCGCAATTAGGTGACCAAACCTCTCCTCAACAGAACTTTCTAGACATCGTCAATATTACAAATAATAATATGAATAACTATATCCTCTCAATTATTGATTTAATAATATATAAAATATCGACAATAATTGAATCAAATAACGTGAGATACTATGTAGAAATAATTGAATTTAACTAAGTGACTTTTCACGTAAGCATCAATAATCAAAACCGTATGCTACTATGCAACCACGCGTATTACTGTACTTTTAACACCAAGTATTTTAACAGCTAACGGTAAAACTTTTGTCGTTATTTTTATAAAAAGATATTTTTGTCGTTTTCTCATTCCGACAATAATTCCATTGTGGGGTCCAGCTACAGATATTACCTATTAAAATGAATATTCCCCGACCAATCGAATATAATATAACAATTTGCGTACTTTACAAAATTTATAAATATTACCCACAACTATAACATTATATCAAATTCACTCTTTAATATTCAAAAATGATATTTATAGAAAATTCATCTTTACTTATAAAAGTTGGGGTCTTACATTTTTACCTGTGGGAACCGAGTGTTCATCCATTTTAAAGCTATTGAAGTCTTCTTTGGCAGTCTATTGTAAGCCTTCATACTTTCTTAAAGCCTTTTCTCCACTACTGTGCACACACAGTTTTTCACGTTGAGAGTCGTGTAGCGTGTGTATGCCCAGACTTCGGTCCGTGGCTTTTATTTCTTTTGTATATATATATATATACTTATATATAAACTATTGTCAAAATCTGTTTGATGAGCCTAGATTTATATCTGGTGCGTTTACTGCTTATATATATATATATATATATATATATATATATATACTTATATATATTCTTATCATCAAACTCTGTTTGATCGAGCCTGGATATAATATCCGGTGCGTTTACCGCTTATATATATATATAATTATATATATATTGCTGAAATGATAAATCAAGCCCGGATCGATATATATCCGGTGCGTTTACAACTTTTATACATACATATATATATATATATATATATATATTTACATTTATGTCAGGCCTGGAGTTTACTTTGTGGCCATTTACGACTTTATTTACATTTTATCCCGCCTGGAGTTTACTTCGTGGCGGTTGATCATTTTTTACTGCTTTATTTATTTTTCTGATCCCCCATGGAGGTGCTTCGTGGTGGTTGATCGTGTCTCTATATATATATATTTACCGCTTTTATATATATTTACAGTTCTAATCCCCCATGAAGTTCTCTTCGTAGTGGTTGATCGTTTGTATATATATATATTTACAACTTTTATATATATAACTGCTTACAACTTTCATACAAACTGCTATATCATGTGAGCCTAGGAATCATGTGATCACAGATTCAGTCTACTGAATCTAGATTCGGTTCCCGTGATGAACATTTTCGACTGTAATCAGCTTGTACATTATTCACGATGTTTGAATTTCCTTAGACGACTCTCATCCCCACAAGGAGTTCGGCACTGCTATGTATATTATTTTCTTGAAGATGCCTCGCATCTCGAAAATAAAAGCAATCAAGCCGAATATAAAATAAAATGAAAATATCAAAGGCCTCAATTACTATTGAGTATAAGGGTTTGAAAAACCTCTTTTACAAAACATCACTGTTATATATTGTTAAAACTGAATTTTTACATAAATTCAAACCCTTTGTATATAGATGCAAACGAGGCATAGCACTACTTCTAAATAATTGCACATTGATCCACACACACACACACACACACATTCAGATAATAGTTAATTGAAAAGTGGTGGTCACCGTGAAAACAGGGATGTCGGGGGGTGCCTAACACCTTCCCTCCGCATAATCAAGTTCCCGGACCCTAACGAATCTCAATTTCACAGACCTGTTAAACAGTGTCACATCACTGGGTCAATGCGCAAACCTTTTCTTGGTTAAGTTGGTGCAACCATTTAAAAATACCAACTGGAGACTCTTACAGTCCAATCGTCGACATATACATGTCGGACCTTTTCACAACTTATTTTTTCAAATAAATCTCACCTAACATGAGAACACCAAAAGACAAGAACAGAAAAAGGACAATAAAAATCCCGACGTTGACAGGTGGCGGCTTTGCTGGGGACATCTAGTAAGAGGACTTAAGTCGCTACTACAAACTTTTCAAACTGTTATATGATTGTGTGTGGATGTTGCATTTACATTTACATGGATGTGTACGAATGCATTTACCTACTGTACTTGGTGCTTCGTACTGTATCTATTTGTGATATTAAAGTGTTTTGCACATGTTATCATTTCCATAATGGTGAGACACGTTGTATGTGAATGAATGTTGTGTGGTCCCTCTTCTAGGAGGTTATCCCGTCGGTGTTTGATTACTGGACTCGTAGGAAGACTAATTCCAACGAGGCTCAGGAAAGACACCACCCAGATTCACTCCAGTTAAAAGACCGGATTAACTTCCCGTCAAGTAAATTACGATGATCTGGGGACCTTCATGCCAAAAAGCCGTGAGAGTAACCTAAGATAGGTTAGCCTCTAATAAACCAAACACAGAGGGAAGTTTCTTCATACTTTCCATTTAAATTACTCGTAAATTCAATTACTTGTAATGTCATATTAATCTCATTGTAATGGGAAATATGAAGAAATATGTGTACATGCATAATTCATAACATGACATGTTATGCTGTATTACAAACAACTAATATCCGTTTTGAAGGATAATACTCCTAAAACGGATACATCACATAGCATGTAACATTTATACATTCGCTAAGACTAAACTACATAAATTTTTATAGGGAAACAATTGGGTTTATTACTCGCTCAAAGTCCAAAAAGGCAACGAGCCTACAACCAATTATGTCTTGCTTCTGGCTCTCTTGAAGAGTTTGATGGATTAAGCAAACAAATTAGAGATTTGCCTATTCTGCTTAAAGAACTACACCAGTCTACTCAGGGTCTATGAATACCCATACATACAGAACCCTCTACACAGGGAGGAACTCAAGGTTCTGATCAAGCAAATCCAATATCTGAGCTTTAGTTGGATAAGTCCAACAAAATACCTGAAATTACCAATCTCAAAGAAGATCTAGACACCGGTGATATCAAGAAGAAAGTCCTTCAAGTAGAAGAGACCATTCAGTCTATAAAAGGGATTGGAGCACACGGGAGTGTCTCATATGCCGACCTTTGTATATTCCCTGGTGTCCATTATCCAGAGAAGTTCAAGACTCCTGACTTTAAAAAATATGATGGGTTGGGAGATCCTTACACACACTTAAAGGTATTCATTGGAGAACTCATATCTTATGCCGAGGATGAGAAGCTTAGAATGCAGCTGTTCCAGAAAAGTCTGACTGGAGAAGCCCGATCGTGGTATACCAGAGTTGATAATTCCAAGATTCACAGTTGGGAAGAGCTGGCTCATGCCTTCCTCAGCCAGTATAGTTTCCAGTCTTAGATGGCTCTTGACCGGTACCAAATTACCAAGGTCAAGAAGTAGTCTAATGAGTCTTTCCGAGAGTATGCTCAAAGGTGGAGGCGCCTTGCTTCTCAAGTTATTCCCTCTATGACGGAGTCAGAAATGGTGATGACCTTTATAGACATACAAGAAGCTCCCTTCTATGAGAGAGTCTTAGCTGGCATTGGCAAGGCATTTTCTAAAATGATTAAACATGGAGAGATGGCTGAGATGGGATTGAAGTCAGGAAAGATTTAAGACCTAGCCGCTTTGAAAGCTGTTTTTGAGCACATCCAATTTGGAAATTATGGAAACAACCCCAACAGGGTCCATAAAAAGAAAGAGGAGAATGTTTCCTTGATACTACAAGGTCAGAAAGTCAAACAGAACATTCCTATCTAGAGGAGATACTATTCCCCTTTTCAAGCATAGTCTTCCAACCTTACATTGCCAAAGGGTAGAGAAGTCCAACACAATTGAGTGTTCACACCCCTAGGGGACTCACTCGAGAATATTCTCAATCTTCTGACTACTTAGAAAAAAATTACTCATCTTCTTCCACCAGCCAACCCGAATGGGAAAGGTTTCAATGCTACACATAAGTGTGCCTATCATGCTGGAGCGCCAGGACATGATACTCAGGATTGCTGGGCCTTGAAACACAAAATCCAGGATTTGATTGATAACGGTGAGATCTTGTGACTAAACTCGACCAACATCATGTGCAAGATAACCCTCTTCCTCAACACAAAGAAGGAGATGTTAATATGATTAAATGGAGCAATGGACAGAGTTCCAATTATGGCGATGAATCCTCCCAAATCAGCAAGGACGATGCTGACAAATGGGATTAAACGCATTTTCAATTTATGATGGAACAAAAAATGAAAACACTTTGCGAGCAAGTTAACCAATTGGCAGAACTGGTGATCCATTAGCACCAAGTCACACGCCAATTAGTCAGCCAGGAGTATACTAGTCTCCTTCCTTTTGTTATGAATACTCCATCATCATCTCCAAAAAATGAAACACTGGAGGATAAAATTGCAAAAAGAGTAAGTGCTTAGGCTCGTCGGGATTTTTCCAATAATAAGGAATTTACATACCTTGGCCAACCGATGGAGGAGATATTTCAGATGCTGATCAATGAAGGAATAATCACAGCTCTGCTACCTCCAATTAATCCTCATTCCAGACGGTTAAATTCTAATAGAGTATGTCAGTATCACTCCCACTCTCGCGGAGAGATTGCTGAGATGGGATTGAAGTCGGGTTTCTTATCTGTCGAGGACAAATGAGTAAAGGTAGACAAGCAAAATAATCACAGTAATTAGACTACACTACGGATTTTTTTTACTGATGTATTAAATGCATATAGGATGTATATATTTGTGTATAGGTGTCTTCTTGAATGGCCACCTAGTCATGCCTATATGTGCGTGTGGATAGTCCCATTTACAAAGGGGCTATGGCAAAATTTTCCCAAAATGTAGGAATGATTAGTCATGCATTTTAACTCTCTCTATAGATGTATATTAAAACAATGCATGCATGCATGTTGAAAAGCTCCAGTAAAATTTACACACCCTTTACGAGGTGATTTGGAGACTTGTTGTCCGGATATTATGGATCCGGATCAGTAGAGTAGTTCCATGGGACCACTTGGTGTCTGGAGGAGGGCTTACGAAGAGCCTCGTGTTGGATCATTAGACAACCTCGTCGTTTGGTGGAAGGTGGTGATCGTCTATCCGGGTTGAAGTGCGGGATGTCGAGGGCGAGGAGGAGGATGTACCGTCGAGGTTCTGCTCTGCTTGTCGTGTTCCCCGTAGGGGTTTGCGAGGAATTCAAGTGGCGAACCCGGATCTTACAGGTGACTTGAGTCGGCATCCTTGATATACACACTGCATGAATGAGGTATGAAGTTAGATCTTAATCTTCCTTGTTTCTATTGATGAGGAGTAAAGGATTACGATGTTGATCGCATTTGATGTAGGTTCCGGCTTCACACTGACCTCGAGGCGGTTTAGCATCCACTCTATGTATCGGGCCTTGCATGATGACTATGAAGCGATTGTACATGGGGGATTTGGAGCATTCTTTTCCATTCTTCCCGTCATTTGTCCACAGGGTTACCTCGGGGCATTATCGGCGGTGGTTTCACGGACTTCGATCCTCCATTTGTTTGGGCTGTGAGGTGATGATGATGATGATGGATTGGCGGTTTATCACGGTATGGAGTTTGGAGGGATCCGATTGCCTTGTCGGCGGATATTACCCTCTTGTAGTCGGATCCTTGTTGGGAGTTTCGGCGGGCGCTTTCGAAAGGCGGGACTGTTAAATGCAGGTCCTTTGGCGTAGATCTATATGGCGGGCTTGTTGAGTGAGCCCATACCCGATGATGTGAGTCGGGGACCGCATTCTTGGCGATTGTTCTGATGATCATTAGAAATTTGCCATGGCAGATAATTCCTCTACGGTGTCCTTCGCTTTGATCGGTATACCTTTCTCGACGTGTGGGCCGTATAGGAGACTATGATTGGGGTTCCTACACCTTTGCCTACTTCTTCCTCGGGGAATGCGCGTGCGATCGCGAGGCTTAGCAGAGGCGTGGTTAGGATTCTACCCATTTCTGTTTGGTGAGTGTTTCTCTTGTCTTTTCCGTGTATGGTTAAGAGTGTTGGTGACGGCGGATGTTTGCCTTTGTGTTGGCGATTTTGGGCCTATGAGAGGCTTCCATGTTTGCGTCCTATGAGTGTGTTAGGTTTAGATACCTATCCACGAGGGCGGATGGCATCATTCCATCTTGGCGGAGGTCCACATTCTTTGAGGTTTCACTCATTGTACTTCTGATTGGAGTTGTTGACGGTGGTGTCATCACATGGGTTCCCTACTACTGGGGAGCATTTGGGAGTTGGTTTTGAGGATGGGTACCCATTGGAGTTGAGTCGTCATTTCCACCCATGATTCCTCTCTTCACGAGATGGAGGATGGGAGCTCTATTTAGGAGGCGTCTTGCTCGAGGAACACTACGAGGAGAGATCCGTATCTTAGATCTTGCCTCTGCCGAGCGTTATTGGCTGTTTTGCGATCACCGTCATTGATATCCCATTGTTGGGGATTGACGGTTTACTTTGTCGGAGGGCCCCCTTTTCGGGAGATGTTCGGCATTGGTGGATCCCTCGTACCATTGGAGCTCGGACCCGCCACCACGGTTTATGGGGATATGGTTCCGGGATCCGTGATGATGATGGATTGGCTAGCTTTATGTCGGAGATCAGACTCATGTGACCTGATTGATAGATTGACCCGGCCAGTTGGATGGGGCACATTTCTTCATCCGGCATTTGGGCGAGAGATCCTTGAGGGTAGATACTTTTGATCCTTCCGGCTCTGGCGGCGGCCCCCCTCGGTGACCCATATGGTTTTTTGCGGTGCGAGATCCTCCATTGTATAGGCTGACATCCACATAGATAGAGATCCGGTGACTCGGGAGGAGTTACATCAATGGGATAACATCGATGATGTGAACATTGACACTATTGACTTTTTTTAATGTATTTCTCGTTATCTCTTTTGATAGGCCTCTGTTAGGCTGTTGGGTAGCTTAGCCCCATTCTCTTATATATCTTTTGATAGGCCTCTGTTGAGTTGTTGGGTAGCTTTGCCCATTTCCTGTATTTTAGGCTTGTCTGAGAGATGTATTAGATGATGATATACTTAGGAATGTATGTACATTTTCATTCCTATATCATATTGCCATCTATTATATCATGCATATTATTATTATGCATGCATATGTATGTATGTCGAGAGATATTGACATTGACCTGGATGGTCTTATGACCGCGGCCCGTCTGAGATGTCTTCTTGACGATTAGCCGTATTGATCATACCCACCATTTTGGTGGTAGGCGGTATCTTTCATGGTATGATAGTATATCACCATCGAACATGGTGATAATAGATGATTTCTTTGCTGACATCTTATTATGACCACATTGATGTTTGAGTTCCCACGAGTTTTGTAGAGGTATGCTCGAAACCTTTGGGTATCGGAGAGCGGGTTTTTGATTTGGGACCCGAGTTGACTCTACTTTGGAGGAGTATGCACGTTTGATGATCTTGCTGCATTGGACGGACCTTGCGTGCATATGGCTATTGGAGACATGAGTAGATAGTTCATGACCCTCACCGGGATTGAGGCGTGTAGAGTGGTAGAGGGCGAGATTACATCCGACCACGTGATATCCCAGCATTTTTTGTTTGTGATTTGGCTCTGAGGATAGTTATGCACGCGCATTAGGGATTTCACCACCTGGAGGAGGACCATTGGCGTTCGGCGAGAGTGGATGTATTCTTTGTTGTGCGTATTGTCATACGTCTACATACCCACGATATATGGATGAGCTTGATATCGGCGTCATTATGGCGGTGAGAGCTCTCGGGGAGGTCGTACCATTATCTGGAAGTGATTATTGCGAGACTACGAGGTCGACTACATCTTCTTTGCACTTATCCGGCGGGAGTGTTCACGAGTAGGTTCGGTCGTGTTGTATGTGTGGTTTATGTCACACTTGAGGCCAATTAGGCACATTCAGAATGGCGGGGGGTTTTGCTTCACCCATGATATAGCCATGTCATACTCCTTTCGACTGCGGAGTGTCTGATCTTGCATGCATCGTGGTCGACTTTTTGGCGAGGATTAGAGACCCATTTGCTATATTGCCGTGTTGAGGCTTAGCTCACCCTATAACTTCATTACTCATGCTCTCGGGCATGGATTACCTCCCTACTGGCTGGATTGAGGGCATGATTACCTACCACCTTTGGTGTGATGTGTCGGTTTGACCCGATTTAGATTTTTCATCCTTATGAGAAGCGATGAGTCGGTAACTTACTTCACACCATTTATCGGCGGAGGGCAGATCCGGGTTGTATACTGTTGGGATCGAGAGAGCTAGTTGTTTTTGTCGATCATCGAGTTGTTACGCGAGTATTCCGCATGGATGGAGAAATAGAGCTGCATCGGTTGTGGTAGTATCCACGATCTGAGGATTGATTACGGCGATGAGGAGCTATAGAGGAGGTGACATTCCCATCGATGATTTGGCTGTTTGGGGTTTGCCGACATTTGTGATGGATTCTCCCACCCAGTGTGCCCTTTGTTACTTTCGATATTGACCTGACATCTGGGCGAGCTTACATCGATGACCTATGAGAGAGATCGAGGCTAGGGCCAGCGATGTTGTGACTCTTGATGGGAGAGCGCAGCTCTGTTAGAGAGGATGAGGCTAGATCGGCCGAGGATGCATTGATAGTGGGCGGGATGCCGCCTTATCTGCTAGGGATGTGGCCATTCATGAGATGATTACTTGATGAGATCCCGATGGTATCGGTCTTGCCGACATGAGTGCTTACATTGATGAGCATTATGCCACCATGCGATTAGCCTCGATCTGCTAGCTCGTGTAGATACCCTTGGGCGGGGGAGCTTGCGGTGTTACCTCCATCTTGAGAGAGGATGCCATGTTAGATCGATAGTTCGCATGTATATCTGAGATCTGTAGATAGCTTTGTATTTTCTGCTTGAGACTAAACTTAGCCATTTTGTCATGTACAACACATATGTATATATCAAACATTATATTATGTATGGCGGGGAAATATATTTTGATTCACTTCCCTTTTAGTTTTGCCTTGATACTTGCTTGATATTTTTGTTTCTTGAGGGCCTTGTGATCTTGATGCATTACGAACTTATCCTTGATAGGTGGACATTGAGGCGTCATGAGATCTCTCGAAATGGATCATTGATTTACTATATATCCCTACCATCTTTGGTGTCTTGGGATAGTATCATGTATGAAATGTGGAGAGGAGAATGGTTTCTTCCTCTCTGAGATTAACCACTTTTCCACAGGATGGTGCTTGATACTTCTATTTGTGAGAAGCCTAGTTAATTCCATCTCTTATGGGTTGGTATTGCTCTTTGAGGCATGATCGCGACTTAGATGGTCACCAAATCTTCTATTTGTGAGAAGAGGTTGGGTAATTCCATCCTTTGATCTGAAAGCAGATGAAATGTGGTGAATTGAAGGTTGATCCCGATCTTAGTGTGACAAATATTTTTTTTGTTACGGTAGGGGTTAGGCCCGAACCATGAATGGTACCTCGTACTCCTATTGAAGAGGAGATCAAGTCTGCGTAGTTCGAACACAGTGTAAGAGGTTCAATTTGAATGTGAAAAGCGGATGAGGTGTAGAAATGTTTTTGTTGTTTTTTTTTTGTAGAAAGAAGCGAAAATGTTTTTGTTGTTTTTTTTTATTGCGGCCGGGCCATATATAGAATATGGTTGCCTCGTACTCTATTGAAGAGGAGATCGGTCGGCGTGGTTAGCCCCCCTCGGGGGATGAATTGAAGGCGAAGAAAGTGTAAATCCCATGTGCGAGGCTATCTTTGCGGGGAGAAAAGTTTGATCCCATAATGGGGACAAAGCTGCGGTGTGGAAAAAGTTTGATCCGTCTTGGGATAAAGCTAAGCGTGAAAAGTTTAATCCGTCTTGAGGATAAAGCTGCAAGCGTGAAAAAGTTTAATCCGTCTTCTTGAGGATAAAGTGAAAAGTTTAATCCGTCTTGAAATAAGCTGCGTTTAATCCGTCTTCTTGAGATAAAGCTGCGGTGTGAAAGGTTCAATCCGTCTTTGGGATAACCAAAATTGTATGAAAGATTTGAAATGAGGTGAAACCGGTTCTTTGGTTTGAAGTGTATGTTTCCACGAGGGGAAAAGAGTATGTAGAAAGGAAGGGTTCAAAAGCGGAATGGTGGTGATTGGATGATCAAAACCGGGATGTTTGTTTGATGGTAACCCGGACATAATACCGTTTTCACGGTGTCAGAGTTGATAAGGCTGTGGAAATTCATCGCCATCTATTTCACTGCAATCTGAGCACCTCTCTGTCGATACCTCCTTGACAACAAATGGGCCTTCCCTTCCAGTTAGGGCGAATTTTTCCCTTAGATTGATCTTGGTTGTCAATGATCTTCTTCAAAACCAAGTCATGTATTGTTTGAGCTACTAGTAGTCGGACTTTTACATTGTAGGATCGTGCGATCCTTTGTTGATATAATTGACCATGGAAGATTGTCGCGGTTCTCCTTTCGTCTATTAGAGACAATTGGTGATACATCTTGTACCCATTGGTCCTCATCAATGAGCATCCATCAATACTCTGAGGATTCCATTTCCACCTCTATGGGAACCTTTGCTTCCATCCATAGGCTAATGGTAGGGGGTTGCCCGGTGGAAATGCATATAGAAGTTACGTAGGCTAATAAAGTCGAGAGGCAAGAGGTTGAGGCCATCCTTTGTGATTGGCGGACATTTTACGCATGATCTTCTTGATATTTTTATTAGCGCTTCTACTGACACCATTCATCTTTGGATGGTAGATGGCGGAGTTAAGGTGTTTGATGTGGAATTTCTTTGCATAACTCCTCCATCATTTTGTTGTTGAGGTTCTTAGCATTGTCGACACAATGATGACCTCTGGTTGTCCATATCGACGAACGACATTGTTTTTACGATGAAAGCAATGATAACTTCTTTAGTAACCCTGGGAAGGAAGCTGCCTCTACCCATTTGGTGAAGTAGTCGATCATGGTGAATATGAATCGATGACCATTCTTGGCTTTGGGCTCGATGGGCCGATCCGTCCATTCCCACATTGAGAAGGGCGAGGCGAACTCATATTGTGGAGCTCCTTGGAGGCGTGGATAACATTCCCATGGACTGGCATTGATAGCACCTCTTGGCGTGATCATCACGATCGACTTTGAGTGTAAGCCCGATAATGTCTGATACGAGAATTTTCTTGACAAGTAAGGGTCCGCTCATGTGTGGGCCACATACTCCACCATGGATCTCATCCATGAGCCTCTGAGCTTGGTCTTTGTCTAGACATCTGAGGAGACCTAATCCTGCATCTCTTTTGTAGAGTGCATCTCCGCTCAGGTAGAATTTCATAGCAAGTCGATGGATCCGCCTCTTCTCAGTTAGGCTCGCCTCAGCGGGTGTAGATCCATCTCACAGATACTCCTTGATATGTTGATACCAAGGGTGGTGGATGGGAGGTAGCTCATCCGATACTTCTCCAACGTAGTTCCCATAAGCTGGGGCTTTTTGCATAGCAAATGTGATGCTTGGCATGTTTTCCTTGTCAAGTATATGTGAACGAGGAGGCCAGCGTTGCTAATGCATCCATAAAATCATTCTATTACGAGGAATGTGTAGAAAGGAGATTTCTTGAACTCCAAAGCCATCTGTAGAACTTCTTGAGATGGTAAGGCGACAAATGTAATTCTTTGGTTTGATAGATTCCGTGGATTGTCGATCACCAATTGGAATCCCCAAAGGCGATTAACACTTTGATGCCCATTGAGCGGGCAAGTTTTAGCCCCATGATCTGACCTTCATACTCGGTTTGTGTTGTTTGGTGTTGACAAACTACAATTTGATGACGACGGGATCTGCTCCCCGTCTTGGATATTAGAAGCTGCTCGACTCGAGCCTTTACTGTGTTAACGACTCCATCAAAATACATTTTCCACGTCGGCATGTATCGTCTTGATGTTGTTCTTTGTCTTGTCATTACCCCCCTTCATCGAGGAAGTATTTTCAAAGGTTTGTAGTCCCTGCAGGTGCGGCGACGAGATTGATCCATAATTCCTTGACCTTTGATGCGACTTTTGCATCACGTGAAGCGATGTCAAATTGTTGTAGGATCAAGCGCCATCTGGACGATCGACAATTCGATTATGGGCTTCTTGAACACATACTTGAGAGGATCCACGCGGGATATAAGATGGGTTGTGTGACCATGGAGATAATGTTGTAATCTCATGGAAGCCCATGCTAAAAAACACAACAAGTCTTCTCAATCGAGTGTGTACTTGTGTTCCTTTGGTCTTTGAATCTTTTCTTGAGGTAATAGATAGCTCGTTCTTGGCCTCTATCATCTTTTTGCCCCGACATGCGACCCATGGCATTGTCATTAATGGGCGGTACATGAATAGGGAACATCATCCACAGGAGGTACCAAAATAGGGCGTTAATCGGTTGCTCTTTAATTGTAGGAAAGCTTTACGGCACTCATCATTCCATTTCATGGAGAGTTCTTCCTTAATAACTTGAAGATGGGTTCACGAGTTTCTTTGTGAGTTGAGAAATGAATCTGCTAATGAAGTTGATTCTTCCCAAAAATCCCGTATTTCCTTCTACATATAAGAGAATGGGCATTTCCTTGATGGCTTTGGGATTTTGGTAGGATCGATTCAATCCCTTTGTGGTGACTAGGAAACCTAGCAACTTGCACGATTTGACACCAAAGGCGCACTTGGTTGGATTCAACTTCAAGTTGTACTTACATGACTTTGTTGAATAGCTTCTTGAGATGGTCTAGGTGGTCCTCCTCCTTTGAGGATTTGACAATGATGTCATCCACGTAGATCTCTATCTCTTTATGCATTAGATCGTGGAAAAAGAGCCATCATAGCTTCGTTGATAGGTTGCCCGGCATTGATGAGGCGAATGACAACCGTCTGTAGCAAAAAAAAGTTCCCCAAGGCGTGATGAAAGCGGTTTTCTCACGGTCTTCCTCGTGACCATAATTTGATGGTACCCATAAAAGCAATCGACAAAAGAGTACATGCTAAGTATTGAGCGGTGTTGTCAATGATGAAATGTGGATAAAAGGCATGCAGAAAGCTATCTTTAAGCAAGCTTTGTTTAAATCCGGTAATCCACAAACTTCGCACCTTTCCTCTGGTTTAGAACACGGGAACAATGTTGGATATCCACTCAGGATATGTAGACACCATGATGATGCCGACTTGAAATTGTTTCACAATTTCTTCTTTGACCTTTAAACTCCACTCGGGTTTTTAATCGCTTTGAGTTTTTGTCTAACTGGCTTGAATCCTTCTTTAATGGGAAGGCGATGAAGAACAATGTCGATGGACAAACCCACCATGTCTTCATGAGACCATGCAAACACATCCACAGAATTGGGTTAATAGTGCAACCATGTCATTCCAGTTGATTTGTGGTAAGGTGCGAACCAATTTGGATTAGCTTAGGGTTTTCTAAGGTTCCAAGATTGAAAGGAGTGGTTTGGTCGAGGTTGGGTTTAGGCTTATCTGCGACCCATTCCTTAATCTCTGAGGTGTCTCGATGTCCTCTTGAATGTCCATCAAGTCTGAGTCAACTTTGCATCAAAATTCTGACCCTTGTGGAGAGAAGGCACCTCATCGACAAATACATGCACATCTAAATTGAGTCTGAAACAAAGTATGCTTTCACTTAATATATGCAATTGTTTGATCATACAAAAGTGTTAGCATGTACTTGATAAAATAACTGCTAATACTGTAAAGGAAAAGTAAGCAATTAAAGTTATCTACAGGGCGGAGGATTTTTTGCCCATTTTACCCTCGTCGACGATGCATGGAATGTTGTTCCAATTATCGAGGCAAAGTCTGATGGATTGCGATAATGGAAGGATCGTCATTGTCCTCCTTCTCCCGAATGATAACCATGACATCTGGGCAATCATCATGCAGGGTGTATCTCTGTTTGTATGTTCATCATGAACAATGGCGTATATACTGCCATCATCAAAGCAATGTCATGTTTACGTTTTTCGTTCCTTTTCTTCCACTTGGGATCGAGAATCGGCACCTCTTTTTGCTTTGAAAGATGCTTGGCTTGGGAAACAACATAGTCGTAATATGTCTTGGCACCTTATAGCTGGAAGCTATGTCGATTCATGAGGTGCAGTTAAAAAACATCGTCGTGTGTGGCGGAAAGCTTGAGGAATCGGCTGGTGTTTATCTGATTCTATGATGGGCCTGGCGAAATAGCCTAGCATGGTTTGTCCCAATTTATTTGGACATTTGAATAGGGTGCTTAATACCACCTTTATCTTTACCAAGCCTTGTCGGTGATAACCCAATGACATCATTTCTTGAGTAAGCCAACATAACCTCGGCGAAAATCTTGGAGTGCAGAGTGAAGTGGTGCTTCAATAGGTTGATATTGAGTGTTGCTCACTTCAAGGTATATGAAAAGCGGCGGCTCAACTTGAGTTAAAAGCGATGATTGGCGAGATCTCCTTGTTAGGATACTCATTTCTCGGCATTAACGATGACTAGGCTATTGTTGATAATAATGTATTTGAGTTTTGTTGATGTAATGTGGAGAGAAACGACTCGACCATATGTATCCATGGTCTCCCCGATAGCGGGTTGTATCTGAATCTATCTTTAGGACATGGAAGGATACATTGAATGTATTTGGGCCAATCTCGATTGGCAATTCAATCTTTCAAATGACATTTCGTCGGGATCCATCAAAAGCTCGGATAACAGTGTGGGCTTTGCTTTGGATCCCGCTTGAGATTGACATTCATCTTCACGGGGTGGCATAAGGACATATATTTTTAGAGATGAGCCTCCATCTATCGAACTCCGGCTAGCATGTACCGGAAAGACAACAACTTTGCGATGTGCGGTGGCTTGCAATAATGGGTCCCTTGGGCGGTATGTAATCATCGATGAAGGATATCACATTGTTGTTGAAAATGTGATCAACGGATGTTGAAATCTTTCCACATCCATTTGATTTTGGCGAGATAGGCTTCTTCAAAACACATAATAGAATCTTAGATGATCTTGGAAGAAAACCAAATCGATATAGATATACGGTGTGGAGCTTGTCGTAAGCTTAAAACCACATTGGCTTCATTGTGGCCCATAGTGCGGAGGAATTTTCAATCTTCTCCATGGGAATCTTCCCTTTTGCTTTGCAAGTAGGCTTCGTAACCCGTTGAGGAAGATACGATGGATTATCCTTGACACTTTATGTATAGTATGAGGCGTAGATCCTTGACTTCTCCATAATTCCATGGAACTTTGTGCAAAGTGACAACGGGATGTTTGTGGTGCGAAGGAGGGTAGAAATTGGCTCGAGTGCGGCCACTTTCAAAGGATTATCGACTCCTTTGAGTTGAATTGGTTGTATAGGAAATACTTTGTGATCTCATTATCCACTTGGATATAAGCTGCGATTGATTCCTTCCATTTGGTAGGACATGCATTCCCACCTTTGAGTTTACCGCGTGTAATCATCTGCGATTTGCGGAGACACTGCTTATCAATAAGATTACGAATGAGATGGCGGAGTGCCCATCATTCTTACATCTTTGTGATGGCGAGAGTGTGAATGATATTGACACACTTCATCGAAATTGAACCGTCGGGGCGAGGGATTGATTGGAGGTAGAAGGAAGGTAATTCTTCCTTCGTTGATCAACATTGCAATATCTCCTCCATAGATTGGTAGAGATAGGTAAATTCCCTTTGATTGGCAAAATCCGATGGGCTTTAGCATTTGCTCTCTTTGCAACCTTATCCTCCATAGCTTCGCTTTACGAAGGTGATGGTGGAGCATTCATAACAAATGGAAGGAGATAGGCATGCTCTGTTTGATTAATTGGCGTGTGACTTGATGTTGATGGGTCACCGATTCGACCCGATTACTCGATTTGTTTACAAAGAGCTTTCATCTTTCGTTCCATAGTAAACTAGAAACTTTGCATAATCCCATCTGTCATCACCATCTTTGATGAGTGCGAGATGGCTTCCCATTAAAAGCTGGAACTTTGCCCGGTGTCTCCAGTGATCATGTTGACCTCTTCTTCTTTGTGTTGAGGAAGAGGGTTGTCTTGCACATGAGGAGTTGATCGGGTTTGGTGACTACAATCTCACCATTGTCTATCAAGTCTTGGATCTTGTGTTTCAAGGCCCAACAATCTTGAGTATCATGTCCGGTGCTCGGCATGATAAGCACACTTCCAGAGTAGCATTAAAACCCCTCCCATTAGGGTTGGTGGTGGAAGAAGGCGTGTAATTTTTTTTTACGAGTAGTCGGAAGAGCAAGAATATTCTCGGCGAGTCCCCCAAGGGTGTGAGCGTTCGAGGTCGCTTTGCTTCTCCACCTTTAGGCAATGGAGGTTTGAAGATTGTGCTGAAAAGGGGGAATAGTTTCTCCTTTGTATAGGCATGCTTTGATTGCCTTTACATCCTTGTAGTATCGAGAAAACATCCTCCTCTTTCTTTTTATGGACCCTCAGGGAGTTGTTGTTTCCATAAGATCCGGATTGGATGTGTTCGACAACAACTTTGAGGCGGCGCGGCAAGGTCTTGAATCTTCCCAGACTTCAATCCCATTTCAGCCATTTCTCCGTGCTTGATCATTTCAGAGAATGGCTTGCCAATACCAGCTAGAACTCTTTCATAGAAAGGAGCTTCTGTACACATCTATGAAAGTCGTGACCATTTACGATTACATCATGGAAGGAATAACTTGACGCGACAAAGCGCCTCCACCTTTGAGCATACTCTCTGAATGACTCATTAGACTGTTTCTTGACCTTGGTAATTTGGTACCGGTCAGGAGCCATCTGAGACTGAAAACTGTATTGAGTGACGAAGGCGTGAGCTCGCTCTTCCCAACTATGGATCTTTGAGTTGTCTAATCGGGTATACCATGAGCAGGCTTCTCGATTCAGACTCTTACGGAATAGGCTGCATTACGAGCTTTTCATTTTCGCGTAAGATCCAAGTTCTCCAATGAATACCTTTAAATGGGTATAAGGATCCCCTAATCATCATACTTTTCAAAATCGGGGTTTTAAATTTCTCTGGATATTGAACACGGGGAAATATGCAAAGATGCGTATATGAAACAACTTTGCCGTGTGTCCCAATCCCTTTGAGAACACGGATAGTTTCCTCCATTTGGAGGACCTTCTTCTGATATCACCGATTATGCGGATCTCCTTTGAGATGGGTGTTTTCGGGGTCTTTGTTGGTCGTATCAAGCGATGCTTTGGAATTGTTTTTTCAGGACCTTGGACTCCCCCTTGTGTAGAGGATTACGTATGTATAGGTATCTTACGTACCACAGGTGGGTGGTGTAATTCTTTTAGTAGAACAACCAAGTCATGATTTGTTTACTCAATCCATCAAATTCTTCTCGGAAGCAGTGTTAGGCCCATGAGAAAGAAGACATGATTGGTTGTAGG
Organism: Panax ginseng; assembly: GCA_020205605.1. Lineage (NCBI taxonomy): Eukaryota > Viridiplantae > Streptophyta > Magnoliopsida > Apiales > Araliaceae > Panax > Panax ginseng. The sequence continues at coordinate 22,449,977 of CM035135.1, forward strand.
CTCGTGGCCTTTTTGGATTTTGAGTGAGTAACAGAGCCCAATTGCTTCCTACAAAAGACTTATGTAGTTTAGTCTTAGGGTAATGTAAATGTTATCATAACATGTCCGTTTTAGGAATTTTGTCTGCAAAAACCGGTTGTTAATTAATTGATAACATATTCTTCATATTTTTCCATTACATATGGATGAACATGGAATAAAATTACAAGTAAATGCTTTTACAAGTAATTGAAAATGGAAAGTATGAAGAGACTTTCCTCGCGTTTTGTTTATCGAGAGGTTGACCTATCTTAGGGTTACTCTCATGACTTTTTTGGCATGAAGGTTCTCGGATCATCATGAATCTACTTGATGGGAAGTTAATCCGATTCGTTCATTGGAGCGAATCTGGTGGTGCCTTTCACGAGCCCAGTGGAATTATTCTTCCTACGAGTCCGATAATCAAACAAGCGGGATAGCCTCTGATGGAGGACCACACAACATACATTCACATACTGCGTGTCTCACCGTTTATGCAAAATGATGACATGTGCGAAGCACTAATATCCTGAATAGATATTTAGCGGTCACGATAAATTAAGATGCATTCGTACACATTCATCATAAATGTAAATGCAACATTCACACACAAGCATATAACAATTTTGAAAAGCTTGTAATAGCGGCTTAAGCCCTCTTCTTTGGAGTCCCCAGTGAGTCGCCACACATCGACGTCGGGATTTTTTTGATGTCCTTTTTAGTTACTTGTTCTTTGGTGTTCTCATGTTAATGTGAGATTTGTTTGAAAAAACAAGTGAAAAAGGTCAAACATGTATAATGTCGATGATTTGACTTTAAAGTTACCGGTTGGTGTATTTAATTTGGTTGCACCAATATATGATGAAAAAGGTTTGCACATTGACCCGATGATGTGACAACTTGCTAAGCGGATGCAATGAAAGCAAGAGATTCATTAAGGGTTAGGGGCTTGGTTATGCGGAGGGAAGGTGTTAGGCACCCCAGAACATCCGTGTTGCCACGGTGGCCTTACTTCTCAAAAAAGCTGTTATATGAATGTGTGTGTGTGTGTGTGTGTGATCAATGTGCAATTATTTGGAAGTAGTGTTGTACCTCGTTACACCTATATACACAAGGGTTTGAATTTATAGAAAAAAATCGGTTTTAACGAGATATAGCAATGAGGTTTTATAAAAAGGTTTTTCAAACCACATGCTCAATAGTAATTGAGGCCTTTGATACTTCCATTTTATTATCTAAATGTTAAACTTGTTTGCTTTTATTTTTGAGATCACGAGGCATCTGCGAAAAATAATATCTGATGATCTTAGAACTCCTTATAGGCATAATGACCATCGAGAAATTGAGACACTTTGTAAATAATGTACAAAATTGCTTTACAATTTGGAAAATGTCCATCATGGGAGCCAGAATCTAGATTGATGGTGAATCTGTGATCACATGATTCTAGGCTCACATGATCTCTTGCAATTTGTATGGAAAGCGATGGCGATTATATATATATATATATATATATATATATATATATATATATATATATATATATATATATATATATATATATGTGTGTGTGTGTGTGTGTGTGTGTGTGTGATACACCACCACCAAAACAACTCCATGGGGATCGAAAATGTAGGTAAAGCGATAAATGCTATCAACCCCATACGAAGTGAACTCGGTAGGGACTTGAATGTAAATAAAATTGTAAAAAGCTATCAAGCGCCCACGAAGTGAACTCCGAGGCGAGAATGAAATGTAAAAAAAGGCTAAAAAAATACCACGGAGGAAACTCGGAACTGAGCAAATGTAAATATATATATATATATATATATATATATATATATATATATATATATAGGATATAAATCCGGGCTCATCGGATATATCTCAATATATATATATATATATATATATATATATATATATATATATATATATATATATATATATATATATATATATAAGCATATATAATGTAAAAAATCATATATCATAGATATATATATATATATATATATATATATATATATATATATATATATATATATATATATATATAAATGCAATTAAATGCTCGGGCCAAAATCTAGGCTCATCGAACATTTGACAACAATTATTTATATATATATATATATATATATATAAAAGCCAATAAACGCTCGGACCAAAATCTAGGCTCAATCGAGGCATAACTTCGATAATGTTAGTCCATATAAAATATATATATATATATATATATATATATATATATATATATATAAAAATAAAAACCACGAAAACCACGATAGAAGTCAGGCGAAACACTCTCACGACTCTCAGCGTGTACAACGGTGTGTGATAATATGAGAAAAAGCTTTATAGAATGTGAGAAGGCTTACGGTGGGCTTTGCCAAAGTAGACTTCTATGACTTTATTTGGATAAATACTCGGCTCCATGGGACAAAAGATAGCTATATGTGAGCTAACGAAAAAAAAAACACTCAATATGGGTGTGTATGAGAGCAAATGGACGCAGGGGCTTCCTCGCTTTTCTCTCTCTCTCTCTCTCTCAAATGGGTGACCCCCCATGACCTTGTATATATAGGCGGATGGCCCGGTGTGCACTGCGGCGTAGCCGCATGATTACACTGCGGTTTGGTTGTGGTGGGCTTTGAGCTTGCGGGTCCGTCGTCTCGAAATACGTGCACTCATTTATTGTAATAATCCTTCGAACTTGCGAACTTCAATCAGAGCTTTCGAGCGAGGTATATGTGACCTTCTTGGATAGCTTGTGTCGAGAGTTACTGTGATGACATGGATTAGAGGTTGTCTGAAGTCGGGAAGAGGGACCATGCCCATGGTCTTCAAGCTTCAAATTCTATCAAAAAATCTTGCCACGCGTAATAGTCACTCGGGATTGGATATCCACGGTTCTTGAAGGACATAGTTGTATGTATGTATGTGTATGTATGAAGTGTTGAGATGACAGCCTTGCCTTGTGTTGAAAGAAAGGCAAGATGATGTTTGACTCTTGGCAGGGGTTATCGCCGGTTTGAGTTTTGAAAGTAGGCGTTGCTTTCGAGGGTTACATCGAGATTGGACTACTTGTTGGTATCTTTGCGATATCATCTTGTGAGAGGAAGTGTTGAAGTGGCAAGATGACGTTTGACTCCTCACCGGGGTTATCGCCGGTTTGAGTGAAAAGCGTTGCTCGAGGTTATATCGAGATTGGGCCTGCTTGTTTGTGTGCCTCACTTTCAACATCATCTGGTAGGTGTGCTGTCAGCCGTTGTTATTATCTCAGGTCTGAGGTATGAGTGCCTCGGCGGGAGAAATTGAGATTGAAGGCGATCGCATGTGTTTGAAACAAGCATTTTTGGAGTTATCGTGGGCTGCAACAACATTCCTTGGGGTTATCGCCAAGGATGAAACTTCGAGGTTATCTCAGGGTTGGAAATGATCCTTAGGTGTGTGTTAGGGGTTGAGGATGAGACTCGGTGTGTGTTCGGTTGAGGCCCGATGTTCGGGTGTGTGGTCGGGTTGTGAACCGATCCTCCGTAGTAGTATCCGGAATGGATGTGAGTTGTCTTCGAGGTTATCTCAGAAAGATTGATTACGCCCTCTGTAATGTTAATAGCGATTGTGTAGAAAAATTTAATTCCTAAGCGAAACCTCATTACTAAGGATTTGATTATCATTCTAAATGGATTTTAACCATAATATGAACATCTTAAACTACTTATTATACCAACTTATTTTCAAAGTATGTTTTGACTTATTCTTCATAAGTTCATGACTTATTCAATTTATAAACTACAATTTCCATTTCTTATGACTTAGTATGGACCTAAGTCCTTTACTCAATGTTCTCACATCATATTGAACATACTAACTACATATGACAATCATACGACAAGATCATCATAAGTTATCAACTTATTTAGATTCAAGTTGCTTATTCATAACTTATTCAGCTTAAATCCATTCATTAATTACTTCTTACATGTTTTTAGCATACAAATTCATTAAGCTACACTTCTCTATCAAACTTATTTTGGTAGAGATAGAAGACTAATAGATCATAAGATCATTACCTTTGATGATTAGCTTTTCTCTTTCTTGGAAATCTCACAAGGAAAGTTGTGACTTACAAGGGCTTATTCTCTCTAACACTTAAGTTGTTTAATGTTGGATGAAATTAATCAAGCAACAAATGAATTGTGGAGCTTGCTATTTATAGTCTTGCCAAAGTTAGGGTAATTTAGTCATTTGGACATTCCACCTCCTCAACTAACCTCCTTACTATTCCTTGCTTTAGCCCTAAGTAAACTTGCTTATCACTCACATTACTTGGCCATCACAAAACAAATCCTATGGTTGGCCATCACACAAAGTTCTTGCTTACCAAGTCTAACCCACATTCACCTTGGTTTGCTCCATGGATCATGGCTAATATATTGGATCATTACATTGGGCTTACTTAATTAACTTAGCTTATTCCTTGTTGGGCTTTCATTACATTAGTTTGGGCTTGCATCTTAATTCTCATTGGATTCTACCAATTTGATAATAATCCTACAAGTCCATTCCATTTAATTAAAAGCCTTATCATTTATACTATACGTATAATTCTTGTATGCTAGCTAGTATATAATTCATAATATATGTTATTTCACTCTTCATACATATTCGTATAATACTTCATATTATAATTACATTCAATACCTCGCACAATGCATACGCATCATACGATTAATACATTCTCTTCTTAATGCTTAATATTCCTAACGTTCTCTATTTAAGTCCGCATGCGAAATATTGCATTTTCCATACGTAAATTATTATTACATAATTCATATCACCTTGATATTATAACTTTACGTATTTCTCGGAAGTTCAAAAATAATTCCCGAGCTGAAATTGATGAATAGTGTTTTTTGGAAAATTTGTCGGAAAGCTTTTATTTTCATCTTAGAAATTCAAACACTTTAATTCTCTCACGTAGTTAAAATACTACTGACGTTAGAGCGTTTCTAGGTTATAGAACGACATTCATCTTATCAACACGTAATAATAATAAATAATATTATTTTATTCATTATTAAAAGTAATTACAAAGGTTCGATTTTACGAGGCGTTACACTCTCTCCCCTTATAAGGATTACATCCCCGAGAATCTCGCTATATAAAAAAAAACACACACAAACAAATGCGGGTAATTTCTTTTCATCTTTTCTTCCAATTCCCGCGTTGTTTCTTCTGCATCGTGGTTCTTCCATATCACTTTCACGATAGGTATGACTTTATTCCGCAGAACATGTTCTTTCCTATCGATAATTTGAATCGGCGTTTCTTCGTACGTTAAGTCCTTCTCGATATGAATAGGCTCATATTCTATCACGTGTTTATAATCTGGCTTATAAGGACGTAACACGGATATGTGAAACACATTATGTATTCGTTCTAGGTCTGGAGGTAATGCTATCATGTAAGCTACCTCACCCACCCGTTTTAATACCTTAAAAGGTCTTATAAACCTCGGACTTAACTTTCCCTTCTTTCCGAAATGTATCTTTCCTTTCCAGGGAGATACCTTTAGAAATACGTACGAACCTACTTTAAATTCTCTATTCTCTCTATGCGAATCTGTAAATTTCTTATGTCTGTCTTGAGCTACTAAGAGACACATTTGTATCATCTTGACAATGTCCGCGATTTGCTGCACCAATTCTGGTCCTAGCATTCGGTGTTATTCTACCTCATCCCAATATAGTGGTGTTCTACATTTCCTCCCATACAAAGCTTCGTAAGGCGGCATACCTATGCTTGCATGATAACTATTGTTATACGCAAACTCCACTAATGGTAGATGATCATCCTAACTACCCTTGAAATCCATGACGTAAGATCTTAACATATCTTCTAACGTCTGAATTGTTTTCTCGCTCTGTCCATCAGTTTGTGGATGATACGCCGTACTCAGCTTTAACTGCATTCCCAACTACTCTTGTGGATTCCTCCAAAAGTTTGATGTGAATTGTGGATCACGATCTGACACAATCTATATTGGGGCTCCATGTCTGGAAATTATTTCCTTAACATAAAGTCTAGCTAACAGATCTAAGTTATACTTAACCCTAATTAGCAAAAAGTGAGCCAACTTTGTCAATCGACCCACTATTACCCAAATCGCGTCATACCCTTTCGTTGTAGTCAGAAGTCCTACCACAAAATCCATCGTGATATTCTCCCACTTCCACTCCGGAATTTCCAATGACTGTAACAAGCCACTTGGTCGTTGATGTTTGGCCTTAACTTTCTGGCAAGTCAAGCACCTACTCACATACTCTGCTATCTTTCATTTCATATTCGGCCACTAAAAACTCTGTCAAAGGTCTTGATACATCTTAGTACTACCAGGATGAATCAAAAATCTCGAACTATGAGCCTCTTGTAACACATGCTCCTTTAATTTCGTCTCATTCGGAACCCAAATTCTTCCTTCAAATCTTAATAATCCCTCATTATCAAGACTGTACCTAATATCTTTTTCATTGGCTAGCCGCTCCTTTATCCGGTCACACTCATCAGTTTTAAGTTGCACCTCCTTAACTCTCTCTACGATGGTAGATTGCATCTCTGTCGCAAATAGTATTGGTCGTACTTCATTCGGCAACTTCACTTCCAATTCCATCCTAGCCATCTCTGTTATTAACTCATTTTGAGCCGTTAACAAAGACAACTTTTCTCGACCCTTCCTACTTAAGGCGTCGATAACTACATTGGCTTTTCCAGGGTGATATAGGATTTCACAGTCGTAATCCTTTATCAACTCCAGCCATCTCCTCTGCCTCATATTCAACTCCTTCTGTGTGAAGATATATTTTAGACTCTTGTGGTCCGTGTATATCTCACATTTTTCTTCATAAAGATAATGTCTCCATATCTTTAGAGCAAAAACTACTGCGGCCAGTTCCAGATCATTAATAGGGTAAACTTTCTCATAATCCTTCAAATGCCTAGATGCATACGCAATGACCTTGCCATGCTGCATGAGCACGCAACCAAGTCCTCTATGCGAAGCATCGCTATAAACTATGAAATTTCATGTGTTATTGGGCAATGACAAAACAGGCGCTTCACTCAACCTCTTCTTCAATTCTTGAAAATTGTCCTCACACTTATCTGTCCACGCGTATTTCACCGCCTTCCTTGTCAAGTTAGTCAACGGAGTAGCTATCTTCGAAAAATCCTAAATAAATCTCCGATAGTAACCCGCTAACCCTAGGAAACTCCACACCTCGGTTGGCATTTTTGGTTGTTCCCAATTCATCATGGCTTCCACCTTCACTGGATCTACTGAAATCCCCTCATGGTAAATGACATGACCTAAAAATTGTACCTTTTCTAACCAAAAGTCACACTTATTGAATTTTGCATACAACTTCTCCTTTCTTAGTGTCTCTAACACTAATCTTAGGTGTTCAACATGATCTTCTGGCATCTTAGAATAGACTAGAATATCATCGATAAACACCACGACGAACTTGTCCAAATATTGTTTGAACACTCTATTCATCATATCCATAAATGCAGCTGGTGCATTAGTCAACCCAAATGACATCACCAGAAACTCGCAATGACCATAACGAGTCCTGAATGTTCCCTTTGGTTCATCCTCCTTCCTAACCTTCAACTGGTGATACCTCGTTCTTAAATCTATTTTAGAAAAATACTTAGCCCCTTTCAACTGATCAAAGAGATCATCGATCCTGGGCAATGGGTATTTATTCTTTATCGTTAACTTGTTCAACTCTCGATAGTCGATAAAAAGCCTTAATGATCCGTCCTTCTTTTTGTCAAACAGTACCGGTGCTCCCCACGGCGAAACACTCGGTTGAATGTTCTTCCTGTCTAACAGTTCTTGTAACTACACCATCAACTCCTTTATCTCCACTAGTGCCATACGATACGGTGCCCTGGAAACTGGTACTGCTCCTGGCCCTATGTCTATTACAAACTCTGTCTCCCTATCCGGCGAAAGACCCAACAATTCACTATGAAATACATCGGCAAATTCTCTCACTATAGGTTTTTGTTCCATAGTTGCCACCACTCTCTAGGTATCAGCAACATGACACAAATAACCTACACATCCTTTCCCCAATAATTTCCTAGTTTGTGTCATGGTTAGACAACATGAATGTCCCGACGATCTATTCCCGTAAAATATTACCTTCTAGTTTGACTTAATTTTTAATGTTCACACATTTCTTTTAACAATCTATAATTTTGCCATGGTTAACTAACCAATCAATTTCGAGAATTACGTCGAATTCTCCTAACTTTATCAGTATCAAATCTATCGATAATTTACAACCGCGTATATCTACGCAACAACTCCTATGAACATCTTCAACATGAATTATTTCTTCGTTTGCTACCTTAATATTTAAAGGTATAGGCAACTTTTCGGGAAGTAATCCTAATTGTCTAGCAAAATCGCATCCTATAAACGAACAAGTAGCACCCGAATCAAACAGCACGTAAGCATTTATGTCATTGATCGAAATAATACCTGCGACAACGTCCCCTAATGCAACTGCATCTTGGACTGTCATGTTAAAGGTATGGCCCATCAGCCTACCCAGCTGCGCTGGACCACTAATAGCTAACTTACCGCTACTAGTGCCTCGATTCCCGTCCGTCCCCTTCTTTGGGGAGTTCTTTGCCATGTGGTCAGTTGACCCACACATAAAGCATCCGTGATTCTTTTTCGGACATGGATAGTTAGGCGAGATATGCCCTTCCTATCCACAGTTTTAGCATACGACCTTCCCCTTGAGACAGACTCCTAAATGAGTCTTCCCGCAGGTCTTGCAGGCCTCCATCCTCCTCTTCAGATCTCCTAGCTTCACTCCGGTATTCCCAGAGCTGAATGCCTTCCTCTTCTGTCCCTCGCCACTACCGCTGGCTCCTTTGACCTTTACTCCCTCGCCAACTTTCCCATTGCTCTTCTTGTCCTTGTGGTATTGACTCAGAGCCTCACTACCACCTTCAGCGATTATCGTCTTCTCTAAAATGGTTCCCAAAATACGGTTATAGAGCCAGGGTTTCAAGCCCTACTCAAACTGTCGTTCCTTCCTAACCTCGATATCCACCTGGTGTGGAGCGAACCTCGCCAGTTCATTAAACTTGGCGGCGTATTGGGGAACCGTCATGTCCCTTTGTTTCAACTCGAGAAACCGTATCTCCATCCTTCTCTACATGTTTGTGGGAAAGTAGTTCTCAAAGAATATCTCCTTGAACCTCTCCCGTGTCAGATTCTCTATCCCAGCCCTAGCCTGATTGGCTTCCCACCAAAAGTTGGCCTCTCCCTTCATCATATAGGTTTCAAAGGCAACCTTCTGGGCCTCGTCAACATTTGCTATCACAAATGGCTTTTCTATTCCCTTCACCCACATTTGGGCTTCAATAGGGTCCGTAGTTCCTTTGAAATTCGGCAGACCCATGCTCTTAAAATCCTAAAAGGTAGTAGCTCGTGCTACTCCTGGATTTACGGGGATATTAGCCCCTGTTCTATTAAAGGCAGTTGTTAAAAGGTTAACAAACTCCTACATCGGGTTAACCGGACCTCCCTCCAGTTGATTCATATTAGCTCCTTGATTACATTGTACTCTTCTTGGCGGCATTTTGCTGATATAATAAACACATTTCATTATTATTCCTTTCTTTATTAGTTATTATTTGATATTAAACAATAACTTCAACATCCATTGCTCATTTTTTTCCATAAAAAGGCTTATATTCATTCTTTATAGTATAATACTACATCGGTTACATTACACAACCTAAGCTGATTACATTACTTTCCCGCTATTGCTTTCCAAAAATTGGGATTTACAAAAGACTACCCTTCGCTATACAAAATAGGGCTTTACGTCACTACTAAGTACAAAATATTTACATACTTAAACTACTCTAGCTACTACTAGATTACATCTTCCTTAAGGCATTATCAAAATCTGCCTTGGCAAGACTGGCAATGATATCACGGCTGATAGTATGCCGCATCTGCCCCGCCTCTATAGGATAACCAACTACCTGCTGCTGGAAATCTGTGTGAGAACTCCTATGAATATAAGACATTCTCCCTATCTTCTGCAGTTTGGTCTTTAGCTCCTCCTTGAGCTCAAAGACCTCATTTTTCAGCTCATGGACCTTGTCCTTAGCCAAAACCCTTTCATCGTGCTCCTGCTCCCATATGGACTCCACATTAGACTTGTCCTCTATGACAGCTTAGAGCTCTGCCTTTACCTCCTTGACCTCTCGACAGTAGTGGATATTTCTATCCAATACTGACATGAACAACGACATCATAGACCCCCCAGGAGCTATCTCTGCTGCTATAGCTACTGGATTGAAGGATACTACCTCCACCTCCTCCTCTATCATACCATTGAATACTGACATGAGGTCAGTATCCTCTGAGTCTCCAGACTCAATGACAACTATCTCAGGCTCTACCACTATGGGGTTCGATATGACCTCTACTTGGTTCACAGACTCTTCACTAACACTCTGTCCATCTACATGCATTCCATTTACTCTTGACATCTACACAAAACAATTAAGTAGATTAGTACACGTCATTAGAATAATAAAAACACATAACATAATCATAATGCATTTTTATAAGGTTATTTTCTTCTTTTACTTCTTTGACATCTCTTAAGGTTATGACTTAAGGTTTTTAATCCCCCCTTAAGTTTTATAACCTAATGCTTTGATACCAACCTGTGACGTCCCCAAATCAGGGTATCTTCCAACCCGACAGATGGTGCTACACGGTACTACCATTCACACATACATTCAATTGAAAAGTCTCAAAAGAACGAATATGTCTTCTATATATTCAAAATAATATTACATTTCCTCAGGTTCTTTATAACCAATACATTCGTTCTTGTCATAATATTTAATATATTACAAACATCCATCTATACTATTACATAAAAAATCTAAGGGTTCGTCTTCGCCTTGCCCTTATCCTTGCCGGAGCGTTCGGTCCGTTCGATCTTAGCTGTGTTCATATGGTTCAAGCAAGAGTGAGCATGACTAGCTCAGCAAGTACTACAACTCTAATAAATAACATGCTTGAAACATAGAACTCGTATATCTTCAATAACTGAATAATAGTTACGAAGTACTATCGATAACTCAAAATAGCACTTCATTTCATTCAAAACGTTTTACAACAACAATATTCAGTAAAACATCAATTCCGGTCCAAGACCTTGAGTATTTCATAAGTTCTTTTGAAAAGGACATCCCAACACTAAGTCCGTAAGTCCGACATTACTTACGAGCACGTCTAGGTGATCAGCCTATAGTACTCTATGTTGATCAACACTACATTCATTAAACGTGTATACATTTAAGTTGTTGCAACCTCACGTGCCTGTCGTTTGACGACAAAACATTTTTAGCATACTCAGTCTTCGTTTGAAAAACACACCAATATAACTTGGTAAACATTAACCATGCTTGATAGAAACATAATATAAGTCTAGCCGAAAGAATTGGCTTCGACTTTATCATACAAGACCTCATGCATAAGGATACATGAATTTCAAAGCTTGTCCAGACTGAACTGGAACAAGGGTTAGAATACTTTCCTTTAGAGTATGCTAAAGTTAATAACATGTTCTCGGTTTAAGTCTTTAAGTCTCTACTGTAATTGATAACATCACATAACATATTAGGTCATGAATGAACATGCTTGGTTCCTAATGTATCTTACCTTTCTTCTCAATCTAATTATAACTTAGATTTATTACTATTTGTTCCGGCTTCTTGTTATGTTGTTCTTACATTGTCATTACTTCATATTTGATTACTTATCTTCAACATAATTCAGGTTTAATAATACCTTAAACCATGTTCATCAAGCTTTAGTTCATTACTAAAGAGTTACTATCCATGTTATACTAGCAAACTATCTTTTCTATCCAAACCCTAGAATTTGTGTTGCGGCTTCGATCATAGTTTATACATCTCGCTTCTACCTGCGAGTTAAGTAATACCATAGCTTGGGCCTTGGCGTTCTTGGCGCCACACTAAACACTCATGTTCATGGCGCGGCGTGACTCTACAGTATGTTATTACAAGATTGCACTTCCTGCGCCATCATTTAACCTTAGGTTGGCGCATGGCTTCAACTCTGTGCACCAGAAAATTTTGACAGACTTTTTATTTTTGCGAAACTCCCAGACGCATAACTTCTTTGTTATAAGTCCGAATTGTCTCATTCAAGAGCCTACGGTTCACAAATTACATACTCTACACGTTCATGTAAGAATTTTATCTACTTGACTTCGTTTGCTTAAATTTCACCTATTAGTTCATTTTTAACGAAAATGATAAAAGCTCGCGAACGTTCAAGGCTCGTTTCTTCGTTCTAAGTCAGAATCTGGTTATTTTCGAGTCCGTAACTCTATAATGCCAAATATGACTTGTCTCCATCGAAAACCAACATTTCCGAGTTCAAATACAAAATATGACTTCCATTCCGAGAATTTCACGAATTCGACGATTATCGTCCAATCGTGTGAATTCTGGCGAAACCTCATTACTAACGATTTGATTATCATTCTAAATGGATTTTAACCATCATATGAACATCTTAAACTACTTATTATACTAACTTATTTTCAAAGTAAGTTTTGACTTATTCTTTATAAGTTCATGACTTATTCAATTTATAAACTATAATTTCCATTTCTTATGACTTAGTATGGACTTAAGTCCTTAACTCAATGTTCTCACATCATATTAAACATACTATCTTCATATGGCAATCATATTACAAGATCATCATAAGTTATCAACTTATTTAGATTCAAGTTGTTTATTCATAACTTATTCGACTTAAATCCATTCATTAATTCCTTCTTACATATTTTTAGCATACAAGTTCATTAAGCTACACTTCTCTATCAAACTTATTATGGTAGAGATAGAAGACTAATAGATCATAAGATCATTACCTTTGACGACTAGCTTTTCTCCTTCTTGGAAATCTCACAAGGAAAGTTGTGACTTAAAAGGGCTTATTCTCTCTAACACTTAAGTTGTTTAATGTTGGATGAAATTAATTAAGCAACAAATTAATTGTGGAGATTGCTATTTATAGACTCGCCAAAGTTAGGGTAATTTAGTCATTTGGACATTCCACCTCTTCAACTAACCTCCTTACTAACCCCCTTAATATTCATTGCTTTAGCCCTAAGTAACTTGTTTATCACTCATGTGGCCCCCCAAAAGAGGTATACATCACCCATCTTGAGTCGCTTGGATACATGGTACATAAATTCAAATACAACTTAATTATACTGACAATGCGTAAAATACAACAAAATATAGTTTGAGAGTTTAAACAAGAATATTGTCATTTAGACAATATCCACACTCAATGGTGTCTTCATTACAATTATTATCACATTATTTTGTAGAATAGTGAGGACTACTAAAGCCATTTATCCTGGACCATCACTCAATTCCCCGACTCATCCCAGCTATATTCTCATTTCCTGAAGAGAATAATAAAAGAAAGGGTGAGCTCAACTAGTCCAGTAAGAAATATTATGACTAAGATAATGCAGAATAAATTATCCTTAGCCTTCAACAGTATAACAACTGATAGAATACAATAGACAACAAGTTTTAGATAAACAACTGCATCGGAAATAAGCAATCCATTAGAAGAGTCAAGTAGAGCATAAAATCTACTATCTTCTATGATTTAAAAAGTTTTCATCAACTTTATCATTTGAGACTCGACAATAAATAAAATCGAATCATCCCCGCTTTTGACGACCAAGGATATCTATGTAATCATCAAAGGTCATGATTATACTTAGAATAATCCACACAGTCATAATCATTCCAACAACCGTCCCATCAATGAACTACATGCTAATGAGAACTTTTACCACATCATTACGTCACATTACGGTCATGATTATACCGAATAATCCACGGTCATAATCATACCAAGGCAATCTATGCTAACGTAAGCCAAATATGACTTTCATCGCAATATAAGCATGAGGATGATGACAATGATATAAGCAATAATCAATGAAATCAAATCAAACAAAATCAAGGATAAATACTAAAAACTTTAAATTTATCCGAGTTTAAAGATATCCAAATTGTTAACATGATCTTTGCTTTGTATAGTAAAATTCAAGAATAATTTTCATGTACCAAAAATAATTTGAATGAGAAAATAATATATTTTTCGGATTAAATAGTACCCAAGTGAATAATACCCTATAAATAGTACTTCGGGAATAATACCTCATGAATAGTACCCCGACTTGAAAAGTAATCCAAATACCCGAGTGAATAATATTCGGGTGAATAGTAATTGGTTGAATAGTAACCCATGAATAGTACTCCGACATGAAAAGTGCCTTGAATACCCGAGTGAATAATACTAGAGTGAATAGTAACTGGGTGAATAGTAACTCGTGAATAGTAACTTGTAAAAGAAAAATACCAAAGAAAATGATATTTCATGACGAGTACAAAAGAAATGATAACTCAGATGAGTATAATAGAATATACGAAACTGCAAATGGATTTTCACCCGCCATGCGGTAATCCACGTAGATAGATCATTTCCACAATTTAATAAGGAATGAATACAAAGGATCATTCACCATGCATGCGGTAATCCACATAGACAGGTTATTCTAACAGAATAATAAAGAATAGAATAACAGAAGAATTCACCATACATGCGATAGACCGCACAGACAGGTTATTCCCAATAGAATAATAAAGAATGGAACCAGGTCATGCGTAATCCGCACAGATAGGATATTCCAACAGAATAATAAAGAATAGAACATGGTCATGCGTAATCCACACAGACAGGATATGCCAACAAAATAATAAAGAATGGAACCAGGTCATGCATAATCTGCACAGACAGGATATTCCAACAGAATAATAAAGAATAGAATAACAACAGAATTCACCAAGCATGCCATAGACCACACAGACAGGTTATTCCAACAGAATAATAAAGAATAGAATAATAGAAGAATTTCACCATATATGCAGTACTTCGCATAGAAAGGTTATTCTAACATAATAATAAAGAATGGAATAACAACCCTTATGAGTATTGAAAGAAAATAACTCTCTTCATGAATACGAAAGAATAATACCCTTACCTCAAAAGAAGACTGGATATTGGAATAGTGAGGTAGCAGACTTGTATTCTTCTTTCTCTCTATAATTTCTCTCTATAATAATTGCTCTATAGCTTTAGTGAATTGGTGAAAAATAATGAAGGAACGAGCTTCTATTTATAGGAAAATATAGTTTCGATAATTGCACGTTTTGGGGCTCGAAATATTACAGTACAATACCTTCAACTTTTCTTTCATTCTTAATTTAGTCCTACAAGTATTATCAAACTTGCACCACCTCCCCTAATAGTAAATCATGTGAATCAATAGTAAATCATGTGACTCAATAGTTCTAAACATGTGAAAAAATTAATTATAATATAGTACCTTTAACTATACCCGATTGGTCAATATAACCTCCATACATCAGTTATTATCGAAATAAATGTCGATTTTCACTAACACTAATAATTCTAACACAATGGAACTATCAATTTCATCTTTAATCAACATGAACTTATTCATCATTAATATTATAATTCACAATATTTAACAACCGAATCGTTCCCCGAAAGAGAGAAGCTTTCGAATAAGAATTTTTCCTATTAGCGCATAATTAGGTGACCAAACCTCTCCTTGACAGAACTTCTAGACATTGTCAATATTGCAAATAATAATATGAATAACTTTTTCATCTCAATTTTTGATTTAATAATATATCATATTATGCAAATGATACTATGACAATAATTGAATCAATAATATGAGAGATATGATGCATCAATTACTGTAGCAATAATTGAGTATAATTGAGTGACTTCTTACGTAAGCATCAATAATCAATATCGTGTGCTACTATGCAACCACGCGTATTACTATACTTTTACTACTAGGGTAGTTCAGCGGTTTTACTTGTAACACTATCGCTGTTATTTTTATAAAATGATAATTCTGTCGTTTTCTAACTACGACAATACTTTCGTTGTGGGGTCCACCAATGATTGTGTCATCGTACGGATATTCCCCAACAAAAAGAATATTCCCCGAGCAATCGAATATTATATAACAACTTGCTTACTTTGCAAAATTTATAAATATTACCCATAACTATAACATTATATCAAATCCACACCATAATATTCAAAAAAAATATTTAGAGAAATTTAAATCTTTATTCATAAAATTTGGGGTCTAACAATCTCCCCTCCTTATGAAATTTCGCCCTCAAAATTTACGTACGTACCTAGTATGCCGAAGAGGTGAGGATACCTTGACTTAATTTCAGATTCTAACTCTTGAGGTATAACCTTTGAGTGTCGAATATGATCCTTCTTATCCAAGATTTTAACATGTATCTCCTCATACATTAAATCTTACGCTATCTCGTCTAGTTCGATTCAATAATGTGGTTCGGGTCATCCACATATTTACGTAACATCGATCGTGAAAATGTTATGAACACGCCGACATACTTAAGCGGTAAAAAGCAGTCTATAGGCCAAAGTTCCTACTCGATCGAGGATTTCAAATGGGCCAATTAAATTAAGGGTTGAGATTTCCTCTCTTCATCGATTCTTGCTTCTAGAATAATGCCCTCTTGAACCTTCTTCTTCACATTCATCAGCTCTGAGTATGTAGCTTGCACGGCTTTAACTTTATCAATTAAAGTCGATTCTACTCGTATATTTGATATCACCATGTGGGTCCTTAGAGTTTTTAACTCTATCTTCATCATTGTAAGTTATCTGAAATGGGTTTTATGTTAACAACATCGCTTTTCGTGTAACGCATACGATCTTCTACTCAACACGTCAGCTACCACGTTCTCTCTTCCACAATGATATTGAATGGTATAGTCGTAGTCTTCAACAGCTCGAGTCAACATCTTTGGCGCATTATACGTTCGTTTTGGTTGAAAAAATATTTAAGGGTTTTAGAAATGGGTTTTTTATTGGGGTCAATACAAAATACGATTCCACGCTCTAGGGGTAGGCTAAGAAGTCTTCAAGAATATGTCAGGAAATTTATTAACGATAGAAGAAAAATGTGACTCTCATCCCAAGACTTGGATATCACGTCACATTGATACCTATCAACTTGCCATCATTATTCATGGCTTCCCCTACAGAAAGTTTGGCTTCGGTGCATTCCACACACGGAAGTCACCAGATAAAGGCTCGGGACTCATTACTTATGGCTTGATACGACAATGATTGACTTTAGTGGTTTGGTTGCTTAAATTCACATAACAGGTTGGTTAGGAATATGAAAGCTCACAACCTTACGAAAAGCTTGATAAGTAGTTAACCAATAGATTCCTAAAATCACATCAAAGACAAGTATTTTCAAAGAGATAAGATTGACAAGTAACGTGAAAGTGTCGATTTATATCAACAAGATTTATAAACAGTGGAGGTAACAAAGGTTTATACTAACGAAGTTTCAACCAATAAGTCAAAGTCTAACTTCTCTGGGGAAAAATTTAAGCGTTGAGCATAAGCAAGAGAGAGATAAAGAGATGGGTAAAACCGGTATCTAATAAGGTATAGACTTACGTAAAATTTATAATTAACTAACTTGGTGCTAACCGTTTTAGGTTACTCGCTTTTTTTGAGTCACAAAAATGCTCTTCTGAAACCACCAAACTTTGTTTTGTCCGTATCCGCCTTTGGTGCCACCGTCCCAGCTGGATTTAACTTTGGTGCACGACAAAATTGGGTTAGGTGACCTTCTTTTGCACAATTGTAACATGCTTTGGACTTCATCATGCAGTTTGGACTGATACGTCCCTCCCCTCAACATTTGAAGCATATAATTGGTGGTCGTTCTCCTTCCTTGAAAACGGGTGTTGGTGCTGCTGTCTTTCCATCGTTGTTGAACCTTCTCTTCTTGAAATTTTCACTCCTATTATCTTGGCCATGATTACCACCGAAGTGGTTACCATTCTTGGCATGATAATTTCCCCCAGGATGGTTATCATTGTTCCGATGATCGTTGCCACCGGTATGATTATTATTGTGTTGTTGGTCGTTGCCTTTTGGTTGTGCTAACTCATTATCACGCTCCAATAGTTGAGCCCTATTCACAACATCTGAATATAAACAAAGTGTATGAGAAATGAGATTTTGACATATATCGGGTTTCAAACCTCTTAGAAATATTCGCGTCATTCGCTCCTCATTATCGACCAAATGGGATGCAAATCGGGATAACTCCGCAAATTTAGCCTCATATTGCGACACGGTCATATTGTTTTGCTCCAACTTGATAAACTCCACCTCCTTCATATGACGAATACTTTTGGGAATGTACTTGTTATTGAACAGCTCTTGGAACTTCTCCCAAGACATCTTGAGTGCGTCAGGTTGGGTACGTTTTATAGATTCCCACCAGTAATCTGCCTCTTCACGCAACATAAAGGTGGCAAAGGGAACCTTTTGCTCCTTGGAGCATCCCATGACATCAAATATCTTGGTGATCTGCTTTAACCACGTCTCCGCCTTAATTGGTTCTGGCTTTCCCAAAAACTCTGGTGGGCTCAGCTCCTTGAACTACTTAGCGGTAATCAACCGCGGGTTGCCATTATTTCCACCTATATTTTGAACAAGAGTCTCTCTTACCTGATGTTGCATGAATTGCATAAAGCCTCTGAACATCCCATCGTTCATCATTTGATCGGTGTTGTTATTTACCTGAGGATTATTGTCTTCTTGTTGCACATTATCCTGGGTATTGATCGTTGGTGACTTAACGGTCTCATGTGCTACATTGCTGATCTCAACATTTTCAGCATTTTCAAATACTATCACAAAACAAGGGTTAATTAACATATCACATATTATCCCTATACTCTGACCGACCAATTAAATACTAAATAAACTTAGGTAGGTGATGAGTACACATGAATTGGATACATTCGGGCTTAATTTATTGTTGTTCTCAAGTCTTTTAGAATAGTTTTTAAGTGTTTGTGTCTATTCAAGCATGTTTTATGTTGTTTTGTAGGAATTGGGACAAAAGTTACTTGGATCGACGTTAAAATTGGCTAGATTAGCGTTTTTTGACTTGCCATTTACAACAGTGACCTTGAGAGACAATTTGAGTATTGCTCCAGACCTTATTTCAAAAAACTTAAAGAATGAAAGTTGTAGATCTACTTCTCCTCATTCCTGATCATCTTGAATCATCGGAATCGGAGTTCGGACTAAGACGTTATGGCCATTTTCCCAAAGGACGTCGGAGCAGAAAATGTCAGAATATGTGCCAGTGCCGGGGCGCCCAAAATAGGCTTATGCCCAGTGTGCAAGAACCTTTGGGGGACAGTTTGAGCATCAAGCCCGGTATTTGAAGTATTTGGGGGAGGCTGAGAAAGGAGCTTGGTGATGGCACAGGCCGTTTTTTTGCCGAATTTTGACACCTTTTGACTCAAATTGGATTGGGTTTGTTCCTAAACTAAAAATTGGACTTGTAACCTATAAATACATGATGCAAGGCATAAAATAAAGGGAGAATACATAGATTAGACTAGATTAAACACTCCATTAAATTAGAATCTAAACCCTAGTTCTTAATTAGCCATACATGATCCCCAACAACGGCGCCAAAAACTTGTTGATCGATTTCGCAATCAATGAATACGTACAAGTATACACGGTCAACAAGTAATAAAGTGAATGTAGAGTATCGTCCCCACGAGGAATTATTTAATAAAAATTACCAAATACTAACTCTTAACCAAATTAATTTTATTTAAACAATTGCAACTTGTGAATTTTCTAATTAAGAAAACTAAATTAACAATTAAGAGAAATTATTCTAAAATAAATCAAATAAACAAAACTAAGATTTGATTGAATTTAGGTAAATAAGGATTAAGACTCCAATATCCCCAATTATGAACTATAAATTAATTATCCAATTATCCCAATTATTGTGTCTACTGAATTGTTAACAGGAATTCTCAAATGCCAAAAGCCCTTTCTCAAGTGATCCTTTGCCTTCTATTTAATCCAAGTTAATTTTTCTATATCCCTATGCAAAACAATTGAATAAAACTCACTATAATCCCAATTCCTTATGTGTTACATACGGCAAATAGATATTCTCATTCTATTCATAAACCTAATTATTCACTTTGCAAATAACTAAGTCACATGATATCATGCCCAGTTCTAACCCTAGAATTCCTCTTCTAATTCCTTCTAGAGTAACAAGGTAATTACTGATCAGATAATTAATCAATAAGCATAAGGCAAGATAAACAACTCATTTTGACACAAATAATTGGAATAAATCAAATAACTAATTTATAGCCATAAAAGGTTCAATTGAAATCTTAATAAAAGAGTTAGTTCATAATTAATGAATTAAAACCAAGAATCCACAATTTAATAGACATTAAAAGATAAAAGTATGATAAGAGAAGAGAATAGAATCTGTTGTCAGCAAATCTTATGCTCCCCTCTTGCTCTTGCTCTTGATCTTCAGTGTTCTTCAATTTGCTTTAATCTTCAATGGCTAATTAAGAACTAGGGTTTAGATTCTAATTTAATAGAGTGTTTAATCTAGTCTAATCTATGTATTCTCCTTTTATTTCATGCCTTACATCATGTATTTATACGTTACAAGTCCAATTTTTAGTTTAGGAACAAACCCAATCCAATTTGGAGTCAAAAAGGTGTCAAAATTCGCTCAAAAACGCGTCCAGGCCATCACCAAGCCCTTCCCCAGCGCCCCAGAGATGTGCTTGACGCTCAAACCCACCCCAGTTGCCCCGACCATCAAGCATAAGCTATTTTTGGGTGCCCGACTATTTGGACATGTTCTAACATTTTCTGCTCCGACGTTCTTTGGTAAAATGGCCATAACTTCTTCGTCTGAACTTCGATTTCGATGATTCAAGATGATCCGGAAAGAGGAGAAGTAGATCTACAACTTTTATTCTTTAAGATTTTCGAAATAAGGTCCAGAGAAATACTCAAATTGGCTCTGAAGTGACTGTTGTGTAAATGGCAAGCCGAAAACGCGAATCTAGCCACCCGGAACGTCGATCCAAGTAACTTTTGTCCCAATTCCTACAAAACAACATAAAACATGCTTGAATAGACACAAACACTTAAAAACTATTCTAAAATACTTGAGAACAACAATAAATTAATCCCGAATGTATCCAATTCATGTGTATAAAACTCACTCATTAGTAGGTCATACTAGCGAAGGAATTCCCCGTCTCTCCCCTCCTAGTTCTTGTCTCACATCTCAGCCAGGGATCATATCCCTAAGCTTTGATACCAAGCTGTGGCGCCCTAAAAGCGGTATACATCACCCATCTTGAGTCATTAGATACATGGTACATAAATTCAAATACAACTTAATTATACAATAGTGCGTGTAAAAATCGACAAAATATAGTGAGAGTTTAAACAAGAATATTGTCATCAAGACAATATCCACACTCAATGGTGTCCTCATTATAATTATTATCACATTATTAGTAGAATAGTGAGGACTACTAAAGCCATTTATCACGGACCATCACTCCATTCCCAGGCTAAGTCCCAACTATATTCTCATTTCTTGAAGAAAAAATGAAAGAAAGGGTGAGCTCAACTAGCCCGAAGAAATATTATGACTAAGATAATGCGAATAAATTATCCTTGGCCTTCAACGATATAACAAGCGATAGAATATGATGACAACAAGTTTTAGATCAACAAGCTGCAATGAAAATAAGCAATCCATTAGAATAGTCAAGTAGAGCATAAAATCTACTATCTTCTATGATTTAAAAAGTTTTTCATCAACTTTATCATTTGAGACTCGACAATAAATAAAATTGAATTATCCTGCACCACGACCAAGGATATTCATGTAATCATCAATGATCATGATTATCTTAGAATAATCCTCGGTCATAATCATACCAACAAATTGTTCATCGATGAACTACGGTGAATGAGAACTTTTACCACATCATTAGGTCACATTACGGTCATGATTATATCGAATAATCCACAGGTCATAATCATACCAAGTCCATCTATGCCGCGTAAGCTAAAGATGACTTTCATCACAATATAAGCATGAGGATGATGACAATGATATAAGCAATAATCAATAGAAATCAAATCAAACAAAATCAAGGATAAATATTAAAGACTTTAAATTTATCCGAGTTTAAAAGATATCAAATTGTCAACATGATCTTTGCTTTGTAGAGTAAAATTTAAGAATAATATTCATGTACCAAAAATAATTTGAATGAGAAAAAATATATTTTTTGGGTAAATAGTACCCCGTGAATAGTACCTTGTGAATAGTACTTTGGGAATAGTACCTCGTGAATAGTAGCCCAACATGAAAAGTACTCCAAATACCTGAGTGAATAATATTCAAGTGAATAGTAATTAGGTGAATAGTAATCCATGAATAGTAACTCATGAATAGTACTCCAGCATAAAAAGTGCCCCGAATATCCGAGTGAATAATACTAGAGTGAATATGTAAAGCCCCCAAACTCGGGTACTTGAAACCTGAATTCAGTGCTTCACGATACCATTTCTATGAGCGGAATAATACTAATAATAATAACAATACTATAATTATTAAACTTAATTTACATAATTATCAAAGTCTATTCCCAAGTACGCAACCTCTAATACATTCATTACATGATAATATATATATATATATATATATATATATATATATCATCCTTATCATAATAAAAAGCAAAACTATTACATAACATATCATAAAAACACAATCAACAACCTTCTCTTTTCCTTTATTCTTAGCCTAACCTTCTGCTTGACCACACTTAGCTGAAAACATTTAAATTCAGCAAGGATGAGCATTTGAGTGCCTAGCAAGTAATAGCAATTATATATATAAGCTGAAAGAATTTAATTGTTTTCTTTATATATACTACCCTTTTATAACAAATCAATAGTTGTGAAGCAATTCTGAACCAATAATAATATCATAACAACCCTCTCTCAACTTTTTGAAACTACGTACTAACTATAAATAGGGTTAAGGGGACATACTATGAACATTGTTTTCATTTTCAAAAAGGTTAAACAAAACTTCATCTGTAAACCGTCATAACTTACGGGCATGAGGGTGTACATCCCATGGACCCTGTATTGATCAATACTACATAACAAGAACGATATTATCATTCACTCTTGTTGCCCTGGGCACATAAAAATTTTCCCGTGAACGGGATGTTCATACTTGTCGGGGTTCCAAACCAAAGGTTTTATCTTGTTCAACAATAATCTATAATTTAACATATATATATATATATATATATATATATATATATATATATATATATAGTAATTAACAAAGGTGTATCAACATGTGATTAAATCTGATGATTATCTAAGTGGGGACAACTTGAGTAACCATTTATAGAAATGAACAAACAGAATATATATCTGAATTACCATATACTAACATGTTGATAATCAATGAGCGTATATAATATAGGGTTAATAATATGTACAGTAATAATATAATTCTGAAACATTCTTACTCATGTCCATTGCGTAAAAAAGAAATGCGAAGGTAGGATACTTGTTTGATCGTGTTTTGCTTACAATCTGTGAACTTAGTTTTATCTTTTATATCACGACTATCATTAATCGGATCATTAGTTCGATTAGAACAATATACTATAATATATAGTCTTTGCATTTCGCGATCGACATATAACCTAATCACATTATGACACATATTCAATGATCGTTTGCATCACAAACAAACATTAATCTGATCAAAATATCTAAGTCTAGATCAATTCCTAAAATATGTGATTATCTGAAGCAACTTTATCGGAGTAATTATTGAGTCTAAAACTCTATTACGTAACTCAATATCTCAAAATATCGGTCGTATTATTTTTAAATGACATCTGATAATTTTTAAACAATTATTATAATTTATCATAAATTTTGAAACACCGGAATCATCATTAAATGATTTAAACATCAAACAATTCTATTATCATTAATATTTAATTAATATTAAACTATTAATAAAACCATTTACCAAAATATTAAAGTTATTTATAATAACTCAAAATACTTTTAAAACATTTATATTACCCTTAAATAATTTTTAAAACATTTAAAATCATTTATAAATAATTATCATTAATATTAAAATATTAATGTACTATTTATCAAATATTAAAAGTCATTAATTATAACTAAAAATATTTTTAATTCTTTTATATCCTTTTAAATGATTTTTAAATCAATAAGACCATTTTAAACTATTTATTTAATATAATTATTAAATAAATTTAATATCATAAATGTTAAATAAATATCATTAATATTAAATTATTAATGAAATTATCCTTTAAATATTAAAATTTATATTTTATAACTTAAAATATCTTTAAACACTTTATTTTCATTTAAAATAATTTTATAATAATAAAATCATTTTTAAACTACATTATTTAATATAATTATTAAATAACCTTAATATCATTAATAATAATTAATTAATAAATTTCATCACAAAATATTAAAAGTCATTAAAAATAACTTAAAATATTTTCTTATACCATAATATAATTTTAAATGATTTTTCAAGTATTGAAATCATTTTTAAATAATATATTTAATATAATTACTAAATAAATTAAATTCCTTTAATATTTCAAAATATTAAATATTTGTGAAATATATCCAAAATAATTAAAATATAATTTTGAACTTTAAAATAATTTTAATAATTTATTATGTATTTTAATAATTAAAAACTAATTTTCTATAATTATTTAATGAAAATATATTTTTGTAAATAAAGCTGTCACTAAAGACCACTGTAGCGAGGCAAGCCGTCATTGTAGGTGTTCTTCATGTTCTTCATACAAACCCGAGATCTTGAGCGATTCTAAGTAGGTGGGTTTGACCAAGTGTAAATCAGTGTGTGTTGTGTTTCTGGACTTGTTTTTTGTCAGATCTGGTAGAGCTAATGTAAGACTACAAGATCCAGTAACAAACATGTTCATATCATGCATCAAATGAAAGATCTAAGCCATCAAAGTGGCTGTCAGAGGCAGTTCTTCATTTCTGGGTTGCCCAGAAATGAAGAATAGATCGTGGGGCTCACTTTGGACTCCCACTACATTCTGATCGTGAAATGTTTTTGTGATCTATAAGCTGCAGTGTGTAGCCAGTATGTAGGACTACATATTCATTAAAAAATATCACAATAACAACAAAATATTAAGCAAATACAAGTAGGTCAAAGGCTGTTAGAAAATTGTTCAAATGTTTTCTAGGTTTGCCCGAAAAGCGACCGTCGTGATCTTTTTGCCTACTTTGACCAAGGACACTAAAAATCGACCTACTTGACATTTAGGAGATGTTAAGGCATAATATAGTAGTACTTATACTCATTTCTGACTTGGTTACAAAAAAAACACAAATAATCAACAACTTGCAAGATTTGTGCCTTTAAACTTCTTGTCGAGCGATGCAGGCACATTCTTGTTGCTTTAGCTTCCTTCCGGTCGATCTTGGTCAGCGGTATTTGTGAGTTAATAACTTCTATTCTAGACATCAAATGACCCAGTTATTTTTGTAGATTAAAGACAACATGCCGGCTACTGATCAAAACTTAAAAACAACAAAAGCATAAGCGAACAAGAATGCATGGGCGACATTCATTTGTCGGACCATAGATTGAACTTTTCAGATTTTGAAAATCATCAATTTGAAGACTTAGATGTTATGGATCATATAATACCAACCCGGATCATCATAATACACTATATACTGACATGTTTTAACAATAAAAACTAACATTTAACATGGATGTCAAGATCAGTTAGAGCTAGGGTTTTATACCTTTAAATGAACAAGATCGATTTCTTGGCTCTTAATTAATGATATGTGTTAGTGGGGCTTGGATATATGGTGATATGCTACCAAATTTAGTTGGTTTAAGAGAGAGAGAGAGTCTAGGTTGAGAGTTGAAAAAAAATGAGCTAGCAATGACTTATTCTCTCTCTTTAATCTATTTATAAAGTCTAGCAAATGTAGGATTTAACTATTAATACCCATACTTTTGTTATCCCATGGATATATGACTACACCTTATCTCTTCAATTAGCCTAATCATGTGGTTAAGGGTGCTTAATAGATTTTCAACCAATGGGAGCTTGACACCTATGTATTTGATGTAAGAGTTGCTATATAAAGGAAGCTTGATTAGCATAATTTGTTGCCTTAAAAAGCTATTATTGTTGCCACTATATAAATGCCACTAATTCCTTTATTTAGCTTTTATTTTAATGCATAAATTAGATAAATCAAAGGTCTAGAATACCCTTAATTATGTGGGCTAAGTTTGGGCTTGAATTTGATTTCTTTTGGGCTTCTCCCATAATTGCTTTGGGCCATGTAATACTTATAGTCTAACAATTTTAATATATGTTTCCCAAATTGTTTATTTAGGGTTTAAAATAAAATATAAATAGTTTATAAATTAGGGTTTTCTTAATAATTAGGATTTCAATACATGAACATTAATTTATATATAATAATTATGCTAATTAGGGTTGACTTAGCAGTTAATTAGGGTTAAAATCATACAATTACAGTTATATAATATTAGGATTGAACTCACATATATATTGAGTTTCAAATTAGGGTTTCCATAGTAATCATAAAATCTAGGGTTTGACATAATACATCATAAACTTATCAATTATTATCATAAAACAGGGTTTGACATAACATACCTACAATATATAATTATAGCACTAAAAATCAAAATATAAATATATATTATATTATTATTATTCTTATTCCTTGATCGAAATCTAAAAATTAGGGTTTGGATTCCAAATCGATTTATCATCATACTTAACATTATTAATTATGTTAAAATAATTAACTTAATAATCGAACAAAATTCATATAATAAAATTATTATTATAATAATTCTAAAAATCATTTCATATATTATATAAATAATATATGATTATATTTTCATGGAAAATAATAAATAAAAACATTTATCTTTATAAACTTAATTATAATAAGAATATAATTTATAATAATCTATAATTCTAAAATAAAATTATTTAAAATCATTCATGTAATAAATATATCACATAAATACATACACACATTATCTTGGCACATAATCCCCATTTTTAAATAAATAAATAAAAAAATTTATACAAAAATTTCTAATTTATTTGTATAAAAATATCGGGTTGTTACATTCACTTTCCACTTATAAAGATTAGTCCCAGGAATCACCATTTTAAAACCTACACATGAAGTGTACATAGCATATACAATCATTACAAGTAGATCTTGATCATAAATGATCGTCTTGATCTTTAACTTTATTCACGTAAAGCTTATCTATCGATTAAACAAAATTTAATTTCTAAAAGAACTTCAAATTCCTTCTTCAAAATTTCTTTATAAAATAATTTATTATATATATCACGAAAATCATATATAAGAAAATAAAATTTGATCGAATAATACATGTAGTTGCATCCTTATTTGCCATAGTATCTTGAATTGCCATCTTTGAAGACTCCATATGGTTGGTTCTATTGTTTCGTTTATTGAAGTTGGTCCGTTGTTTGCGATGTCCTGCTACCTTTTCCTTATTCACATTTCTTGCCTCCACTTATCCTTCTTGGGCCAGGTCTTTCACCTTACGCTCCATTGATTCACAAATAAAACATCCACTATACATTCTCAGTTAGGGGCGGTTGGGAGATATGTCCATACATTACACTTATAACACACAAAACTTACCTTTAAGACAATCTCCAGGTGATTCTTTTGAAATTTCTACACTTGCATAGCATTTGTTCCTTTCCACCTCTAGCCTAATTTGGTATTCGAAATTATCTCTTTCCTCTTTCGATTACTACTACCCTTTACTCCTTTTTTGGCTCTGGTTTGAATTACCTCCCACCAAAAATTCGTTTCCCCCTTTCATTGTATAGGTGGAAAAAAGTTGTCTTTTGTCCCTCTATTACCCCATTATCACAAATGCTTCCACGAAATTGATTGATCCTCTAAATCATGGCGTTCATTTGCCTTGAAGTCTTTAAAGTTCGTTGATCGATTTTCTAGTTGATTCCCCACGGTAGTATTCCATTACTGCATATCTTGATACGACCATAATCACAAAATTACATATCGAGATGCAGTTGTCTTCCAGCTTTATCGACAAGTTCTTCTGTCCGTTGATTTTGCTTTTGTCTTGGTGACATTATTTGATTAGTCATAATTTATCATTCATCAACTTACCTTCTATATCTTAGGGTATTTACATATAGCGAGACTTTCTACTCGAATAATCATGTATTCAAGATATTAGATTTTAAAAAAAACTTTGGTTTACTGTATTAACCAGTGCTCAGATAATTGATTACTATCATTATACCAACTTATTTCATTAATTCATCATAGATTCATATTCATAATACTTGACATTCTATAACACATATTGCTTTAAACATCTTTCATCCCTTTGTGACTACAAAAGTCAGGATTTACAGCCTTGACTAATACCAAAAGTTGGGATCATTACATTAAACAGAAATACTTAACATTAAATAGACCTACACCACATAACCTATACTACCTATTCTCTACGCCTTTTTCTTGGACAACCTTTCGCCTGATGACCTTTTATCCTATAGATAAAACATGCTCTGATTTATAGTTGGGACAATCTGGTGGTATGTCCTCATAGCCCTAAAGGTAACATATTCTTTTCCCTTTCTTCTTATCGGATTTTCCTAAGTCATGGTCTTCTCTCTTTCTTTTCCCTTCTTGCTCGGGTTTGCACCGATGTGTTGCTTGAGGCTCCCGTCGATCGATTTGGATTTTAAGCTTATCTTGTTCCTCCATTGTTTCTATTAACGCTTTGTGTAGTTGACTATTTAACACTTTTCTATTTCCCCCACGTTTTCGGAGAAAAACCTTGTTCCTCAAATCTGCACCTCTGTTGATGCTTGTTCGACTTCAACTTTAGTGTCGAATCACTTATCATCGACTCCACCATCTCGGATCACAGCACTTTATTTTTTAGAATAACCACCTAAATGCAGTTGTTTTCATTGTGAGCCTCTATTTGACTATAGGCTTTGATATTAGCTCGGGGTATGGATTTGATCCTTCTTCATGTCTATAAAGCATATAACAAGCCTTTTCCATGAGACATCTACACACATAAATTATCTGATTAAAATATAGTATATCACTGACAACAAATAATAATTTTATATAAGTTATCTTTTATTTTGTTTGACGATGAACTTATTTAATTCATCTCTTTTAAACTCTATATAAGTTATTTACATTTTCAACGTTTTCCTCATTTCTACAGGTTATAGCCTAAGTCTATCCACTAAGGTTTCTAACCTAAAGCTACGATACCAACGTGTAAAGCCCCCAGAACTCGGGTGCTTGAGCACAATTGATGCTTCACGATACCATTTCTATAAAGCGAAATAATACTAATAATAATAACAATAATATATAATTATTAAACTTAATTTACATAATTATCAAAGTCTATTCCCAAATCGTGACCTCTAATACATTCATTACATGATAATATATATATATATATATATATATATATATATATATCATCTTATCATAATAAAGCAAACTATTACATAACATATCATAAAACTCAATCAACAACCTTCTCTTTTCCTTTATTCTTAGCTAACCTTCTACTTGTTCACACTTAGTTTGAAAACATTTAAATTAAGCAAGGATGAGCATTTGAGTGCCTAGATAAGTAATAGCAATTATATATATAAGTGAAAGAATTTAATTGTTTTCTTTATATATACTACCCTTTTACAACAAATCAATAGTTGTGAAGTAATTACGAACCAATAATAATATCATAACAACCCTCTCTCGACTTTTTTGAAACTACGTCTTGACTATAAATAGGGTTAAGGGACATCTTATGAACATTGTTTTCATTTTCAAAAGGTTAAGCGAGAACTTCATCATGGCAAATAATCATAACTTACGGACGCAAGGTGTACATCCATGGACCTGTGTTGATCAATACTACACATAACAAAACGATATTATCGTTCACTCTGGTACCCTTGGGCACATAAAATTTTCCCGTGAGCAGGATGTTCATACTTATCGGGGTTCCAAACCAAAGGTTTTATCTTGTTTAACAATAATCTATAATTTATCTTATATATATATATATATATATATATATATATATATATATATATATATAGGTAATTAACAAAGGTGTATCAACATATGGTTAAATGCATGATTATCAGTGGGGACACTTGAGTAACCATTTATAGAAATGAGCGAATAGAATATATATCTGAATTACCATATACTAACATGTTGATAATCAATGAGCGTATATAATATAGGGTTAATAATACATGCACGGTAATAATATAATTACGAAACATTCTTACTCATGTCCATTGCATAAAGGAAATCTGAAAGGTAGGATACTTGCACGATCTTGCATTGCTTACAATCTGTGACTTAGTTTTATCTTTTATATCCGACTATCATTAATCGGATCATTAGTTCGATTAGAACAATATCTTATAACATATAGTAATTTACATTGATCGACCACATAACTAATCACATTATCACACATGTTCAGCGGTCGTTGCATCTCAAACAAACATTAATCTGATCGAAAATATATAAAGTCGGATCAATTCCTAAAATATGCCGATTGTATCGGCTGACTTTATCGAGTAATTATCGAGTCTAAGACTTTATTACGTAACTCGATATCTGTAAATATCGGTCATATTATTTTTAAATGACATCTGATAATTTTTAAACAATTATTATAATTTATCATAAATTTTGAAACAGGAATCACCATTAAATGATTTAAACATCAAACAATTCTATTATCATTAATATTTAATTAATATTAAACTATTAATGAAACCATTACCAAAATATTAAAGTTATTTATAATAACTCAAAATACTTTTAAAACATTTATATTACCCTTAAATGATTTTTAAAACATTTAAAATCATTTATAAATAATTATTATTAATATTAAAATATTAATGTGCTATTTATCCAAATATTAAAAGTCATTAATTATAACTTAAAATATTTTTAATTCATTTATATCTTTTTTAAATGATTTTTAAATCAATAAAACCATTTTTAAACTATTTATTTAATATAATTATTAAATAAATTTAATATCATAAATGTTAAATAAATATCATTAATATTAAATTATTAATGAAATTATCCTTTAAATATTAAAATTTATATTTTATAACATAAAATATCTTTAAACACTTTATTTTAATATTTAAAATAATTTTATAATAATAAAATCATTTTTTATTTAAACTACATTATTTAATATAATTATTAAATAACCTTAATATCATTAATAATAATTAATTAATAAATTTCATCACAAAATATTAAAAGTCATTAAAAATAACTTTAAATATTTTCTTTTACCATAATATAATTTTAAATAATTTTTCAAGTATTAAAATCATTTTTAAATAATTTATTTAATATAATTACTAAATAAATTAAATACCTTTAATATTCAAAAATATTAAATATTTGTGAAATATATCCAAAATAATTAAAATATAATTTTAGGACTTTAAATAATTTTAATATTTTATTATGTATTTTAATAATTAAAAACTAATTTTCTATAATTATTTAATGAAAATATAATTTTAAAATAAGCTATCTAAAGACCACTATAGCGACAGGCAAATCGTATTTATAAATTGTTCTTACGTGTTCTTCATGCAAACCCGGATCTTGAGCCCGATTCTGCAAGGAGTGGGTGGGTTTGATCAAGTGTATATCGATGTGTTTTGTGTTTTTGGACTTGTTTTTGTGAGATCTGGTAGAGCTATTGTAAGACTACAAGATCCGGCCAACAAACATGTTCATATCATACATCAAATGAAAGATCTAAGCCATCAAAGTGGTTGTTAGAGGCATTTCTTCATTTACAGGTTGCCCGAAATGAAGAAACGGATCGTCGAAGACTCACTTTGGACTCCTCTTACATTACGATGCGTGAAATGTTTTTGTGATCTATAAAATTTGCGGTGTGTAGCCAGGTTATTTAGGACTCTGATTCATTACAAAATATCACAATAACAACAAAATATTAAGCAAATACAAAATGCGGTCAAAGGCATCAAGAAAATCGTTCAAATGTTTTACAGGTTTGCCCGAAAAAAAGACCATCGTGATCTTTTGCCTACTTTGGCCAAGACACTGAAATCGACTACTTGACATTTAGGAGATGTTTAGGCATAATATAGTAGTACTTATACTCGGCTACAACTTGGTTACAAAAACAAGCACAAATAATCAACAACTTGCAAGATCTGTGCCTTTAAACTTCTGTCGAGCGATGCGGGCACATTCTTGGCTTGATTCTTTAGGTTAATTTGATCGATGGTATTTATTGATTAATAACTTCTATTCTAGACATCAAATGACCCATTCTTTTTGCGATTAAAGACAACATGCCGAGACTCTGAGATCAAAACTTAAAAACAACAAAAAAGCATAAGCGAACAAGAATGCATGGGCAGCGACATTCATTGTCAAACCACAGTTGAACTTTCTAGATTTTTGAAAATCATCAATTTGAAGACTTAGATGTTATGGATACGTATAATACCAACCCAGGATCATCATAATACACTATATACAACATGTTTTAACAATAAAACTAACATTTAACATGGATGTCGAGATCGATTAAATTTGAGGTTTTATACCTTTAAATGAACAAGATCGATTTCTTGGCTACTAATTAATGATATGTGTTAGTGGGGCTTGGATATATGGTGATATGCTACCAAATTTAGTTGGTTTAAGAGAGAGAGAGAGGGTTGAGAGTTGAAAAAAAATGAGCTAGCAAATGGCTTATTCTCTCTCTTTAATCTATTTATAGAAGTCTAGCAAATGTAGGATTTAACTATTAACCCCCATACTTTTATTATCCCATGGATATATGACTACATCTTATCTCTTCAATTAGCCTAATCATGTGGTTAATGGTGCTTAATAGATTTTTAACCAATGGGAGCTTGACACCTATGTACTTGATGTAAGAATTGCTATATAAGGAAGCTTGATTAGCATAATTTGTTGCCTTAAAAGGCTATTGTGGCCATATATAAATACTCACTAATTCCTTTATTTAGCTTTTATTTTAATGCATAAATTAGATAAATCAAAGGTCTAGAATACCCTTAATTATGTAGGCTATGTTTGGGCTTGAATTTGATTTCTTTTGGGCTTCTCCCATAATTGTTTTGGGTCATGTAATAATCATAGTCTAACAATTTTAATATATGTTTCTCAAATTGTTTATTTAGGGTTTAAAATAAAATATAATTAGTTTATAATTAGGGTTTTCTTAATAATTAGGATTTCAAGAAATTAATATATATAAATGCTAATTAGGGTTGACCTAGTTAATCGCAAAATCATACAACATAGTTATATAATAGTCTTGAACTCACAATTGAGTTTCAAATTAAGGTTTCCGCAGTAAAACTAGGGTTTGACATAATACATCATAACTGATCAATCATTGTCAGTCCACATACCTACAGTATATAATTATAGCACTGAAAAATCAAAATATAAATAATATTATATTATTATTATTCTCATTCCTTGATCAAAATCCAAAAATTAGGGTTTGGATTCCAAATCTAATTTATCTGTCATACTTAACATTATTAATTAAGTTAAAATAATTAACTTAATAATACGAACAAAATTCATATAATAAAATAATTATTATAATAATTCTAAAAATCATTTCATATATTATATAAATAATATATGATTATATTTTCATGGAAAATATTTAATAAAAACATTTACGCTATAAAATTAATTATTATAAGAATATAATTTATAATAATCAATAATTCTAAATTAAAATTATTTAAAATCATTCATGTAATAAATATATCACATAAATACATACACATTATCTTGGCACATAATCCCCATTGTTAAAATAAATAAAAAAAATATATAAACGCAAAATTTCTAATTTTTTTGTATAAAAATATCGGGTTGTTACAGAATAGTAACCGGGTGAATAGTAACCCATGAATAGTAACTCGTAAAACAAAAATACCAAAGAAAATGATATTTCATGATGAGTACAAAAGAAATGATATCTCAGACGAGTATAATAGAATATACAAAAATGTAAAAGAATTTTCACCCGCCATGCGGTAATCCACGTAGATAGATCTTTTCCATAATTTAATAAGGAATGGATACAAAAGATCATTCACCAAGCATGCAGTAATCCACATAGACAGTATATTCCAACAGAATAATAAAGAATGGAATAACAAAAGAATTCACCATGCATGTGATAGGCCCTTACATCAAAAGCTATTCCCGATAGAATAATAAAGAATGGAATCGGTCGTGCGTAATCCGCTGCAGACGGGATATTCCAACGAATAATAAAGAAGCGAAAGCGAGGTCATGCGTAATCCGCACTTCGAACATGATATTCAACGAATAATAAAGAATGGAACCGGTCATACGTAATCCGCACGAGCGGGATATTCCAATGAATAATAAAGAATGGAATAACAATAGAATTCACCGGGCATGCGATAGACCACCACGAGACATATTATTCAATGAATAATAAAGAATGGAATAACGGAAGAATTTCACCATATATGCGGTGCTTGCATGACGAGTTATTCAACATAATAATAAAGAATGGAATAACAACCCTTATGAGTATTGAAGAAAATAACCCTCTTCGGCTGAATCGAAAAGAATAATACCCGTACCTCGAAGAAGACTTGTCTTTGGAATAGTGAGGTAGCGGACTTCTCTTCTTCTTTCTCTCTATAATTTTCTCTATAATAATTGCTCTATAGCTTTAGTGAATTGGTCCTGCAAGTATTATCATGTGAATCAATAGTTCTAAACATGTAAAAAAAATTAATTGTAGTATAGTACCTTTAACCATACCTCCATTTTTAATTTAGTCATGCACGTATTATCAATCTTGCACCAACTTCGCTAATAGTACATGAATGTGAATCAATAGTACACACATGTGAACAAATAGTTATATGCATATGAATTAATAGCAATTAATTGCTCATTTATCCGGTTAATTACCCGATTGGTCAATATAACCTCCAGACATTAATTATTATCGAAATAAAAGTCGATTTTCACTAACACTAATAATTCCAACACAATGGAACTATCAATTTCATCTTTAATCAACACGAACTTAATTAATATTATAATTCACAATATTTAACAACGATTCGTTCCCAAGAAAGAGGGCTTTCGATAAGGATTTCTCCTATTGGCGCACGATTAGGTGACCAAACCTCTCCTTGTGAACTTACAGACATTGTCGATATTACGAATAATAATATGAATAACTTTGTAGTCTCAATTATTGATTTAATAATATATCATATTATGCGGATGATCTTATGATAATAATTGAATCGATAATATGAGAGATATGATGCATCGATTCTTTGTAGCAATAATTGAGTATAATTGAGTGACTTCTTATATAAGCATCGATAATCAATACTGGTAGTGTTTCTTGTCACGACCACAGCGTATTCTTGTACTTTTACTACAAGGGTAGTTCAATGGTTTTAATGGTAACACTTTAAGCCGTTATTTTTATAAAAGGATAATTACATCATTTCTAACTTCGACAATACTTGGTTGTGGGGTCCACCAATGATTGTGTTATCGAAATGCGGATATTCCCAAACAAAAAGAATATTCCCGGTGCCATCGAATATTATATAACGACTTTGCTTACTTTTCCGCAAAATTTATAAATATTACCCACAACTATAACATTATATCAAATCCACGCCATAATATTCAAAAAATATTTGAGAAATTTAAATATTTATTCATAAAATTTTTGTTGATCGATTTACATGATCAATGAATACGTGCAAGTATACCATGATCGACAAGTAATAAAGTGAAAGTAGAGTATCATTCTCACGAGGAATTATTTAATAAAAATTACCAAATACTAACTCTTAACGAAATCAATTTTATTTAAACAATTTGCAAATTGTGAATTTTCTAATTAAGAAAACTAAATTAAACAATTAAAAGAGATTAGTCTAAAAAAAGCAAATAAACAAAACTAAGATTTGATTGAATTCGGGTAAATAAGGATTAAGACTCCAATATCCCCAATTATGAACTATAAATCAATTATCCAATTATCCCAATTATTATATCTCTTTGAATTGTTAGCGAGAATTCTCAAATGCCAAAAGCCCTTTTCAAAGTGATCAATTGCCTTCTATTTAATCCAGTTAATTTTTCTATATTCTATGCAAAACAATTGAATTAAACTTCGTTCTGATCCCAATTCCTTATGTGTTACATGCGGCGAACATATATTTCCATTCTATTCACAAACCTAATTATTCCTTTGTGCAAATAACTAAGTCACATGATATCATACCCGATTCTAACCCTAAATTCCTCTTTCCGATTCCTTACAGAGTAACAAGGTAATTCTTGGCGGATAATTAATCAATAAGTATAAAAGCAAGATAAACAATTCACTTTGATATAAATAATTGGAATAAATTAAATAATCAATTTATAGCCATAAAAGGTTCATTGAAATCTTAATAAAAGAGTTAGTTCATAATTAATGAATTAAAACCAAGAATCCACAATTAAATAGACATTAAAAGATAAAAAGTATGATAAGAGAGAGAATAGAATATGTTGTCGAAGCCAAATCGATGCTCCCTCTTGCTCTTGATCTTGATCTTGATGTTCTTGATTTGCTTCATCTTGATGGCTAATTAAGAACTAGGGTTTTAGATTCTAATTTAATGGAGTGTTTAATCTAGTCTAATCTATGTATTCTCCTTTATTTTATGCCTTACATCATGTATTTATAGATTCTGAGTCAATTTTTAGCTTAGGAACAAACCCGATCAATTTGGAGTCAAAAAGGTGTCAAAATTAAGCCCAAAAATCGTCAGGCCCAACCAACCTCTTCCCAGCCTTGACCTATTTGGCTGCGATCTTCAAACCACCTCCCGACGCCCCGGTCTTTGGGCATGAAACCTATTTTGGGCGCCCGTATTTGCCACATGTTACGACATTTTTGCTCCCGACGTCCTTTGGGAAAATGGCCATAACTTCTTCGTCCAGAACTCGATTTTGATGATTCAAGATGATCCGGAAAGAGGAGGCGTGAATCTACAACTTTCATTCTTTAAGGTTTTCAAATAAGGTCCGGAAAAATACTCAAATTGGCTCTGAAGTGACTCTTTGTATGTAAATGGCAAGCCAAAAAGCGAATCTAGCCACCCCAAACGTCGATCCAAGAAACTTTTGTCCCAATTCCTACAAAACAACATAAAACATGCTTGAATAGACACAAACACTTAAAAACTATTCTAAAAGACTTGAGAACAACAATAAATTAAGCGAGATGTATCCAATTCATGGGTATATTACCCATTCATCAAATACCCCCAAACTTAAGCGGTTGCTTGTCCTCGAGCAAAAACACAAAAGAACTAAAATAAACAAAATAACTCAACTAAATGAATGCATATGCATGATCTACTTCTAATATACCTCTGAGCCAGGTAATAAATCGGTATGATATATAGCAGGGCCTCGAAGATACCAATGATACTCGAACAATATATCGATCAGTCAAAATCCATAACTCTAACTTGATTAGTCGATCAAACTGTCATCACCCATGTTGTGCGTGTGTGCTTGTTAACCATTCTAACCAACCCACGATTCAAGATAATCACATAACAAACTTCTTAGAAGGAAAATTTGATTCGATTCAATTACTTTTGTGAACATGACAACTCACGGTTAAAACTAAGCAATTACCAAGTCTTAAAATAAATCTGAGTTTATTTATACTCTTATTCAATCAAGAGGGCATTTTTGCTCTTTCTTGTGTTTTATTCATTTTTTTTCTCATGGTGAGCAATGTCTCTTTATTCCTTAGGCTTTTAATTGCTACCTTAACAAGCTTTTGACCAATGACTCCCAAGCCATTAAGACCTTAGAGTATTAGGTGTAAAACAATCCCCTCGGGCTTACTTACTCAAGTAACAAAGGCCACAAAACTAGACAAGCATGCCATGGTGTTTATTCTTTTTTTCTTTCTTTACGGATTTTTTTTCTCTTTTTTTCATTTCTTTTTTTTTTTCTTTTTTAATATATATATATCCATAGATTCCCCCAAACTCAAGCTTTTCGTCATTCCAACCTTTCTGCTTGATTCACTAATTTCCTTAAATTTTAACAAAGATTTTCCTCGAAAACAAATTATGAAACCCTTGAACCAAGTGGATTAAAAGCAGTTAAACTTTAAGTCTTTAACTTGGTTTACATAAGTTTAAGACAGGGCTCAAATTATCATCATGATTAAAATTAGAACTCATCATCAATTATCAACAACATTTCGAGTTAACATTTAATACCAATCTTATCATAAGCCAAAGCTAAGACCACACTGCAATGATCCACCTGATTCATGCAAAAAAAAAAAAAAAAAAGCAATTATACTACATGAACACATCTTAATGCAACACGTATATGAATATGCAAATAACTACCATGTATTATATGGAACCTAAAAAAAAACAATGCTAACACATAAAAAAATGAACTCTTATCTGGATAACTAACTATATATGCAATCGACACTAAAATGCCCCCAAAACTTAAACTAGACATTGTCCTCGATGGATGAAATATAAAAAATTAAAAGCGGAGGACTTCCACGAAAATATAGCAATCTTCCTCCTTGTCCACTAAGTTTGGAGAATAAAATTAAGGCACATGGAACAAATTGGGCACCACACTTGAATTTGACTTGAATAACACCTTTTAAAACCATGATAGAAACAATTTTATTAAATCTAAATAAATGCAAATTCAAAACTACTAATATAAAACTTAATAAAAACTAAAAATAAAAAATTAAACTTGGGTTGCCTCCCGATAGCGCTTGTTTTATAGTCTCGGCTGACTTCTTCAATTCTACATCCAATTCCCTACGAAAATTGAGGAACCCTCCATCCATCGATGTGATGTCTCTTTTGGGAGGTTCCCATTAGTAATGAACCCTTGAATTAAAGTCACTAGCATCTTTCTTTGTAGATAGGTTCCCCTATTAAGGCGTCCAACAACTAGGTGTTTCCTCCATTATATACGATGATCAGTTGGGGCATTGAAGCTTAATAAACATAATGGAATCTTCCTCTATCTTCTCCTTTTCATCCCACCATGACTCCTGTTGTACTAGCTCTTATGTCACCAAAGAGCTTTCTTGAAGTACATGACTTCCAATTGGGCATGGTTTTGCAAAGCTGCCGATTCTTGAACTTTGGTGGAGAAGGTACATGGGACACTTTATCAAAATTGGCTCATCTTCGTTGGTACTCAAAGTTAGATCTTTCTTAGATCTCCTTTTGTTGGTCTCGAGTCTTTCCTCTCTTTCAACATCTATATCATTTGGCACATCCAGGTTCTAGATTTGGTTAGGGCTCATCATCGGTCTAAATCATCCATGTCGTAGAGCCAGTGTATTGAGGACAAATGTTAGAGGCATTGGTTAGTTGTTACATTTGGTTAAATAAAATTTTGACTCAATATCTCTTGATTAATCCTCCTCTCCTCACATGAAAGCTATGAACTTGGACAAAACTTCCTCCAAATTTGAATGTTCTTCTGTTGTAGTGGAGGTGGACCACGAAAATCCGGTGGAGTACGTTGGACTTGGAGCATAAAATTGATCTTGATGAGTATGGTTCCATGAAACACCTTGGCTTTTCACATTCGACTCTACTTGATTCAATACTTTGTTTTGTTCCTCGTTCTTTTTTTTGAAGCTCTAATAAATTTCTCGAGGTTTCTTCCAAACTTGATTTCCTCTCTGGTTGTTGTTGAGTCGATTTTTGGAATCTGGATGTGTTTTGTTGTCTCGGTGCTTGAGCTTGATTGTTACTCCATGAAAAATCCGGGTGATACCCCCGATCCACGATAATAGTTGTTAGGATAGACATAATTATTGGGGTAATCACCACCATCTTTATCTGCATTTCAAAGCGATGGTGCATTGATGACTCATATGATTTCGGCACAATAATCACAAATAATTGCCCATACTTTGATGACGTTGTGCTTCAAAAGCGTCGACCATCTTTGAAAGTGTCTCGATTTGTCTTGATAATCACGAGAAACTTGTTGCGTGGATGGTGGACTCCATGTTTCCATATTCTTAGCTATTGTGGACACTGTCTTTTATCTTTGAAAGTGTAAATGAGTCAAATCGATCTCTGTTTCCATTGGTTGAGTCATTCTTGCCATCCTTCGACTCTGTTGAAATTTGCGATAACCTCTAACGTCTTGAAGTTGCCTCAATTTGTATTGGCTCTATAGAAGATGTATTAAGTCCATTAATCCATGTTTCCCTTGGTTGAGCCATGAGCGTGTATGACCATTGATACTCAAAGTCATCCATGGTACCTAAAATGAGAGAAATATAAAGAAGAAATTAAAATAAAAATAAAAATATTTAAATTAAGACTAATTTGATTGAAATTAATATTGGTAAATAATTATTAAATTAATTCCCAATGACGATGCCAAAAACTTGTTGATCGATTTACATGATCAATGAATACGTGCAAGTATACATGCGATTCGACAAGTAATAAAGTGAAAGTAAAGTGTCGTTCCCCACGAGAATTATTTAATAAAATTGCCAAATACTAACTCTTAACCAAATCAATTTTATTTAAACAATTGAAAATTGTGAATTTTCTAATTAAGAAAACTAAATTAAACAATTAAAAGAGATTAGTCTAAAAAAAGCAAATAAACAAAACTAAGATTTGATTGAATTCGGTAAATAAGGATTAAGACTCCAATATCCCCAATTATGAACTATAAATCAATTATCCAATTATCCCAATTATTATGTCTCTTGAATTGTTATGAGAATTCTCAAATGCAAAAGCCTT
The DNA here is from genome assembly GCA_020205605.1 of Panax ginseng. NCBI lineage: Eukaryota > Viridiplantae > Streptophyta > Magnoliopsida > Apiales > Araliaceae > Panax > Panax ginseng. The sequence goes on from CM035135.1 coordinate 22,491,317, forward strand.
TTTCAGTGATCAATTTCCTTATATTTAATCAGTTAATTTTCTATATTCTATGCAAAACAATTGAATTAAACTCGTTACAATCCCATTCCTTATGTATTTACATGCGGCGAACATATATTTCCATTCTATTCACAAACCTAATTATTCCTTTGTGCAAATAATTAAGTCACATGATATCATGCCCGATTCTAACCTAAATTCCTCTTCCAATTCCTTACAGAGTAACAAGGTAATTATTGGCGGATAATTAATCAATAAGCATAAAGCAAGAGATAAACAACTCACTTTGACATAAATAATTTGAATAAATTAAATAACTAATTTATAATCATAAAAGGTTCGATTGAAATCTTAATAAAAGAGTTAGTTCATAATTAATGAATTAAAACCAAGAATCCACAATTGAATAGACATTAAAAGATAAAAGTATGATAAGAGAGAGAATAGAATAGAATGCATTTGTCGACAAATCGATGCTCCCTCTCTTGCTTTGCTCTGATCTTGATCTCGATGTTCTTGATTTGCTTCAATCTTGATGGCTAATTAAGAACTAGGGTTTAGATTCTAATTTAATGGAGTGTTTAATCTAGTCTAATCTATGTATTCTCCCTTTATTTTATGCCTTACATCATGTATTTATAGGTTCTGAGTCAATTTTTAGCTTAGGAACAAACCCGATCAATTTGGAGTCAAAAAGGTGTCAAAATTCACCCAAAAAGCGCGTCCGAGGCCAACCAACCTCTTCCCGATGCTCCATTATTTGACAGCATCTACAAACCACCTTTGATGCCCGATTGCCGCTGAGGCATAAACCTATTTTTGGGCGCCCAGTGCTGCCACATGTTACGACATTTTCTACTCAAGCGTCCTTTGGGAAAATAGCCATAACTTCTTAAATCAAAACTTCGATTTCAATGATTCAAGATGATCCGGAAAGAGGAGATGTAGATCTACAACTTTCATTCTTTAAGGTTTTTGAAATAAGGTCGGAGAAATACTCAAATTGGCTCTGAAGTAACTTTTGTTGTGCAAATGGCAAGCCAGCAGCGAATCTAGCCACCCCAAATGTCGATCCAAGAAACTTTTGTCCCAATTCCTACAAAACAACATAAAACATGCTTGAATAGACACAAACACTTAAAACTATTCTAAAAGACTTGAGAACAACAATAAATTAAGCCCAATGTGTATCCGATTCATGGGTATATTATCCATTCATCAGGGTGTTTCTAGGTTCTAGAAGCGAGATTCATCTTATCTACATGTAATAATAATAAATAATATTATTTTATTCATTATTAAAATATTTACAAAAGGTTCGATTTGGTGTTCATTCCCTCGAAGATTTGGTGTTCCTTATCCATACATTCATACTATCTACCCCAAATAAACTAGTATTTAAATCATAAATTCTCCCTTTAAATAGGGTTATATTATTAAATCCAAAAACATCCCGGGTTGTCTAACCTAAACATCATAAAAGTCTTGAAATAAATTATTACATCCGTCATTAAATAAAAATCTATCATTATATCAATAAAATTACAAGTCTTCATCACTTGTACATTTTCTCTTTCTGTATGACCCCCGGATCTAAGTACTTCCTTCCCTCGAGATTTGGTGTTCACTATCCATACATTAAATACTATCTACCCAAATAAACTAGTATTTAAACCATAAATCCTCCTTTAAATAAGGTTACATCATTAAATCCAAAAACATCCCAAGTTGTCTAACGCTTAAACATCGTAAAAGTCTTGAGAAATAAATTATTACATCATGTCATTAAATAAAATTCTATCATTATAACAATAAAATTACAAGTCTTCATCACTTGTAAATTTTTCCCTTTCCTTTGCTAGTTGTGGGTTAAATCTACCTTCTCAACTTTAGCTTCTGATGAGTGTATATATATGCGAGAGTGAGCAAAACAATTGCTCACTAGATATATGATGAATCGACATGATAATAACAACTACCCGATGAATAGGCTCATCAAAGCGAATAGTACTCTATCAATGATAACCAAAATTTGGAATCAAAATATGGAATATATATCGAGGGTCGTGAGACCACGAACTATGTCAGCGATTGCGAGTAATCTTTCAACTCCAACTTTAGCGATCGTAAGACTATAAGAACTCCTGCGTGCTTGGGGATCGACCCTTTAATACAATATAATGTGCACAAACATTTTAGCAGCTACTGGCGTAAGTTATCCCCTATAATAGGGTTGTTCATCTCATCATTTTAGACTATGAGTCCACACCAAAAAGTAAGTTTGGTTTGGATAAGTTTTAAGGTAATTTAGAGTTCTGAACATCAACTAAGGATTAGTTGAATAAGCGCAGTAATAACATTATGCTTATGGAATAATTCATATGTGAATCAACATTGTGTACTAAGGTCATGCTTTAGGAATAATCTAAGAGCATAAGTATTGAATAATGTAACATACCTTGCTTGAACAATGTTAAGCTAAGGTTAAAACCTTATTTAGAATTGAATCTTAAGCATGCATAACAAATAATAAGTTGAATGATAAAACTTGTTCAACATTAGTGTGTTAGAATGTAGAAATTTGCATGCTAATTAACAAAGTTAAAGATTGGCTCAAAATCAAGAGATAAGGTTTAGGAGCTTGCGATATAATTAGGGTTAAGAAACTTGCCCAAAGAAATCTTAGAGTTAGGAAAACTTGCTCGAAGATGGTTTGAATACTTGCACAATTATAAGCGTAGAGTTAGAAAACTTGTCTGGTCGTGGGTTAAACAATCACTACTCACGTTCACCTGAGTCCTACACATACCATATGTATTGACAATACACATTAGTTACACTAACATTACCTTCATGAGTTGCTTTTTTACTTTTAGTATAACTCTTAACTAAGTTTAAGTTTAAACAACATCACATCTTTTCATGAATATTACTTTTTAGCTTTATTACAACTACTTAAGTGATCATGTCATTTTACATACATTAACAACTTTATACAACATCTATTACATATCCAACAAGTTATCATTAAGTTATACTAACACACAAAGGATTGCACTTGCATTACAGCGCGTCCGGCATCCCTCGATTGGATCCAAATACACAACGATCGTAAAGATGGACATTTTCCCTTCATAACATTTTCAAATTGAAAAAACTTAAAGCTTAAAAGTTATAGGCCTATTCGTCCTCATTAAGAATCATCTTGAATTACCTCGATCGGAGTTAAGTATGAAAGCGTTATGGCCATTTTACTATAGGAGGTCAAAAGCTATAAACCAGGACTACAATTCCATTATTTGAGGCGAAATTAAACTTAACTTTAGTAGCGAAGTTGAGGCTATTTTTGGTGTTGAGGCATGAAAATCGAGCTAGAAGCGCGTGATTTTGGTATTTGAAGGCGCTAAAACTTATATAACCCAACCACGAAGAACATAACACAACAATTCTTAATGGTTTAATGGCTTACAGCACCTAATTTAACATAAATAATTTATGTAAATCATTAACAAACACACATATACTAATTTAGCACAACTTAACAACAATTTTGAAAACTTAAATCCTTGAAAGCATTGTTTTTAAACTAACAAAACTCCATTTTGATATTTCTTGACAAAGTGAACACTTTGTAGTCATAGTGATACACCAATTTGATTCCTTTGAATTAAGTTATCTTTATTTCATACCCAATTAACAATTCACGATTCGGTTTTTACAATTTGTTTACTTTTTAGCCATCAAATTTATTCTTTGTCATAAGCCAGCATAAAAAATATTCATACAACATACCTTTGATAATTCTTCTCCTCCTTTTTAATAAATAAAACACATACAATTTCTTATCTACATCTGGACTCTAATCATCATTATTATATACAACTACCATAAACAAGTTGTAAAACAATATTTACAAATGGAATCCTGAAAGCTTGAACTTCATCTGTAAACATATATATATATATATATATATATAGAGAGAGATTATGGAAAAATACCTTGATAAGCGTGATAATTCCTTGCAATAGCGGATAATTCTCTCAAGTTCCACTCTCGATCTCTCTCAATCTCTCTGCATTTCTGTATTCTCGCTTTCTTTCTTTGGCTCGGTTGTAAAGCCCCCAAATCTAGGTACTTGAGCAGAACTCGATCTTCACGATACCATTTCTATGAAATTATACTAATAATAATAACAATAATATAATTATTAAACTTACTTTACATAGTTATAAGTCTATTCACAAGTCGTAATCTTTAATACATTCATTACATGATAATAATAATAATAATATATATCATCCTTATCATAATAAAGTAAAATATTACATAACATATCATAAAAACTCATTCGACAACCTTCTCTTTTCCTTTATTCTTGACCGAGCTTTAGATTGTTCACATAGTTGAAAACATTTTAAATTAAGCAAGGATGAGCATTAGAATGCCCGACAAGTAATAGCAATTATATATATATATATATATATATTGTAGGGCTTCATCGCGAAAATGCGGTGAAAATTAAAATTTTAAAGCAATTTAGAAACCTAAAAAGCAGGGATCCATCAAAAATCAATTAATTGAGGTTTAGAGTTATACGAGATATAAACAAAAGCGAGAATGCGAAGCCATTTAGCCTCGAATCTCAGCCAATACTGGCCGGTGCGCCTCTACGGTATCCACATGAGCAGCCTTGAGGCAGAGTGAGCGATTACTGATAATAAGGACTTGCGGTACTAGCCACCACAAAGAATGGATTTTTTGGCTGTTTTTCTCTGGTCTCTCTCTACACAAAATGGCTAGGGTTTTTCAATTATGATATCTTACCTAAGTAGGCTGCTATATATCATATATATATAGTAGTTAAAAGGAATTAATCAAATCAAAACCTAATTTTATAAAATCCAATTTATATATATATATATATATATATATATATATATATCTTAATTAAGTCTTACTTAATTAATATACATATATCTGAATTATCCTTTTAATTTAAATTAAGTGATTTAAATACTATTAATCATATTAATATATTTAAATCCTTAAAATTTAAATTAATTCCTTTTAAATAACGTTACATGTGTGTGACCACATAGGTTATTATTACGTTGGCAATAATTTTAAAATCATATTATAAAATTATAAGCGGTGAAAGCATCTAGTAATGCATCACTTTGCTACCCAGTAATAATAAGATCGATGATTCGATGCAACCCTTTTTGTGACGATGTTTGATGTAATTTAATCCTTTTAACTTGTAATATCCTAGATTAAACTTCGAAAATGGAATTTGTCATACTCTTCATAATTTAATCTGAGTTTTCTTGATCAATAGAGTAGACTATATGAAACAAATCACTATTTGAGCATGGCCATGCATTTCATAGTCTACTCGATCAGAGAACCTATGGATATCACCCGTAATATATAGGATGGTTAAATTCCATCTAGATCACTCATATTTCTCATGCGATTAATGATGAACCCAATAATCACCTTTATAGTCCACCCTATTAAAGGTGACATTTGATGATATCAAAGTACATAAATTCTCGTGTAGTAATATATAGCGATTTGGTCGGGAGACCATTACATCATTATCCTTTATGAAATTGCTAATGACACTTGGCATAATGCTCCGTATAGAATTCTCATGGTGGAATTACATCGATTACATGTTCTCTAACATGTACCTATGCATTGACTTAATATCTCATATATTTATGACCAATGAGATTTGGTCATCATCGATCCACATACTAGTCTCGATGCATCATTGTTGTCCCATCGACAATGATACTTTCATTAAGGGACATTTAAGAACAACGATATAATGGTAATATATAATCTATATTCAAGTCACATACTTGAAACTATATAATTTGTATCCTTTATTCTAAGGAATTTTATTATGTTAACAATTATATTACATGATAAATAAAACCATAATAAAATCATATATTTATTCAATCGAATATAATATCAAAGCGTTAATGATTATATCAAATAATTGGCCTCTGGGCATAAACTCTAACATATATATATATATATATATATATATATATATATATATATATATATATATAAAGTTGAAAGAATTTAAATGTTTTCTTTATACTACTTCTACAACAAATCAATAGTTGTGAAGTAATACGAACAAATAATAATAACATAGCAACCCTCTTTCAATTTTTGAAACTACGTCTTGGCTATAAATAGGGTTAAGGCGACATACTATGAACATTGTTTTCATTTTGAAAGGTTAAGCAGAACTTCATCATAATCTGTCATAACTTACGGGCACGGAGGTGATCGACCAATTGTACCTATATTGATCCTCTTCTACATTACAAGAATGATATTATCGTTCACTCTCTTGTCGGGGTTCGAGGCAAAAGCAATTCGGTTGGATAATGGTAAGGTTTTATCTTGTTCAACAATAATCTATAATTCAACATATATATATATATATATATATATATATATATGTAATGATTAACAAAGGCGTATCAACATGTGATTAAATAAAATGATTATCAGTAGGGACACTTATGTAACCATTTATAGAAATTATGAGCAGAATATATATCTGAATTACCATATACTAACATGTTGATAATCAATGGCGTATATAATATAGGGTTAATAATTTGTCTGATAATAATATAATTACGAAACAATATTCTTACTCATGTCCATTCGTAAAAAGAAAATGCAAAGGTAGAGATACTTATATACGATCTGCTAACTTACAAAATCACTTACTTTTTATCTTTTATATCCGACTTATCATTAATCAAATCATTAGTTCGGTTAGAAACAATATACTATAACACATATCAAACGCATTTTACGATCATTAGCATAACCTAATCACATTATCACATGTTCTTGGATCGATCGTTCAAATCACAAACAAACATTAACACATCAAAATATCTAAGTCCGGTCAATTTTTTGAAACATATCCGGTGAGCAAATAGCTTTAATTTATCGAATAATTATCGAGTCTAAGATTACTATTATGTATCTCAATATCCAATGTAAGTATCGATTAAGTATTATTTTAAATGACTTAATAATAATTTTTAAACAATTATTATAATTTATCATGAATTTTGAAACAACTTTGGAATCATTTATTAAATGATTTAAATATCAAAATAATTCTATTATCATTAATATTTAATTAACATTAAAGTATTAATGAAACCATTATAAAATATTAAAAGTTATTTATAATAACTTAAAATATTTTCAAAACATTTATATTACCCTTAAATGATTTTTAAAACATTTTAAATCATTTTAAATAATTACCATTAATATTAAAATATTAATGTACTATTTATCAAATATTAAAAGTCATTAATTATAACTTAAAATATTTTTAATTCATTTCTATCCTTTTAAATGATTTTAAATTAATAAAACCATTTATTTAATATAATTATTAAGTAAAGTCAATATCATTAAAATTAAAGTAATATCATTAATAATAAATTATTAATGAAATTATCCTTTAAATATTAAAAAGTTATATTTTATAACTTAAAATATCTTTAAACACTTTATTTTCATTTAAAATAATTTTTATAATATTAAAATCATTTTCAAACTAAATTATTTAATATAATTATTAAAAAACTTTAATATCATTAATAATAATTAATTAATAAAACTTACCTTTAAATATTGAAAGTTATATTTTATAACTTAAAATATTTTTAAATACTATATTATTATTTAAAATAAATTTTATATAATAAAATAATTTTTACTTAATTTATTTAATTCATTTATTAAATAATTAAATTATCATTAATATGAATTTATTAATGAATTTCATCACAAAATATTAAAAGTCATTAAAAATAACTTAAATATTTTCTTATACCATAATATCATTTTAAATGATTTTTAAAGTACTAAAACCATTTTAAATAATTTATTTTATATAATAATTAAATAAATTAAATACCTTTTAAATTTCAAAATAGTAAATATTTATAGAAATATATTAAAATAATTAAAAACTAATTTTTGGACTTTAAAATAATTTTTAATAATTTATTTTATTTTTTAATAATTAAAACTAATTTTCTATAATTATTTAATAAAATATAATTTTATTAATAATCCATCCGCTAAAGACCACTATAGCGATAAATTGTTCTTCAATATTCATCATCTGACAACCCAGGAAAATTCATATCGAGGAGATCGGTGACCATGTTTGACCCGAATTAAAATAAATGCGTGTGGTGTTTCTGGTCGAGACAAAATTCGAGATCTTGTAGACATGGTGTAATACTAAGATCCGATAAACAACATGATCAAACATCATAAAACCATATGAGAGATCAAAAGCATGCAAGTAAGTAGTACATCGGAAATTTGTTCTTCATTTCTACAGGTTACACAGAAATGAAGAAGCGATTCAACCGATCACCTTTGACTACCGTAACTAGAATCTGTTAATGTTTTGTGATCTATAAACTTGTGTGCTGTGACATGTGGACATAGCAGATCTATTACTTAACATCATCATAACAACAACAATATCACGAAGATATAACAGCTCGGTCGAACCATGTGGGAAGTCACTCTCATATGTTTTTCAGGGTTGCCCGAAAACACATCTCGTCGAACATCACACACTGGTTTGACCATCCACCAAATCTAACTTGCTTGATGTTTTTAGTGAACTAAGAGTCCAAAAATGAAGTCCATCTAACATATATAACCTAGATCAACAACCGCAACAAAACATAAAAACAAGCATCGGATCTGAAGCGATAAAAACTTGTGGACATGATCTTATACTTTGGGTTGCCCGAAAAGCAAGTCATGGTCGATTCGCGACCTTTAACCATCTATAACTTGCAGCTAGACACAGATCTAAAATCGATTCTTGCTCCAGATCAAGAAGTACATACCGGACTACAACTATAAACTTTCAAAACACAAAAATCATTAAAGATCCACTGAGAGATATAAGGCTGGCATTCTTTGTCATACCACTTCAAACAAAATTTTTCGAGATTTTGTAAAATGCTGAATCTGAGCCTATAGATGTTATGGATCTAACATCTATCAGCAGATCATTAATTAGACTCATACAACATATTTAACACATAAAATCTAACATCTAAAATATAGATCAATACAGTTAGAGCTAGGGTTTTATACCTTTCCGAACAATTTTGATTCTAGCTCTTTGATTTGATAATGGTGTTAAGTGGGGCTTGGTTTGTGGTGACCTAGCAAAAAAGAATGAGTATGGAGCTTAATTGGGAGAGTTAGGTTGAGTGTTGTGCTTACAAAATAAGCTAGCAGTGATTTTCTCTCTCAATCTATATATAGAAGTCTTGATGTATGTATTGGTGATATCTGATGGTGAGATGTATATAACTTCGATCGGATGGTAGGTCGAGTGGTTGAACCACTAAAGCATTGTCTAATTTTACAAGCAACCAATAGAAAATGTGCATAAAGGCGAATTTGGTGATTGTATTATAATTTTAATAGTAAACATGTAATCTTGACTAAACCTTAGGGTTTGACCCTTAAGAGTTTAACCCTAAAGGTTTAGCACAATAAAATTTTAGATTTTCATTTAGGGTTTAAAATAAATAAAAAATATAATTAGTTTATAAAAATAGAAATTTAGAATTTATTAATTAGTTAGGTTTTTCTAATTACATTATCTGAGGGAACATTAGGGTTTAATATTACTAATCACAATTAACCTTGCTAATTATAGTAATTAGAATTTATAATTTTGATAATTAGGGTTGCAATTATAATTAGGGTTTATAATTACCAATTTAGGGTTTTAAAATTTAGGAGTGCGTCCCTAATTAGGGGTTAATACCATTAATACCCAGTCATTACCCGTTAACATGATTACATGCTGAGTCTTAAACGGCATCCGACTTTTGAATTAGGTTTTACTTGACTTAAAACTAAGGTTTTGGCATTATACCATAATTTGACCAACATTGTCGACCCATATTATGCTCTGATTACATATCTCAACCTTTGAAATAAAATAATATTATAATAAATGCCATTAATCAAATAACAAAATTACTAAATGATTTTAATACCTCATTTGACTTCAAAATTAGGGTTTATCGGTAATATTAGGGTTTATAAAAATATTATTAGGGTTTGGTCATAATACATTAAAATTGTTCCACATTAACATTACACACATGATATACATATCTATAACAGACCAATAATAATATAATATTATTATTCTCATTCCTTGATCAAAACTTAAGAAATTAGGGTTTGAATTTTATCTCGATTTATCTTACATGCTACATACCATTATTAATTATGTTATAATAATTAACTAATTAATCTAAAATAAATTTATATAATAAAATAAAATAATTATTATAATAATTCTATAATCATTTCATATATTATTTAAATAACATATAAACATATTTTCATGAACTTAATTAATAAAAACATTTTCTTTGTAAAATTAATTATTATAAGAATATACTTTATAATGATCACAAATTCTAGAATAAAATTATTTATAATCATTACATGTAATAAATATATTTTATATTCATCACATAAATACATACACATTATCTTGCATATCCTTTCCTTTAAAATAATAAATAATAATAAAAAAAAGATTTATCTGTAAAAATTTACGATTTGTTTATATAGAAAATATCAGGTTATTACATGATGTTAAACCACAGATGCGTGAAACAAGTATCGTAAACAAAAAAGCGAGTATATGGCCTTAATAAAGCTGGGATTCTGAACACATATAACATATAGATTATAAATATATTATATTTATTATTTTTTAATTTATTTTATATATTCTATTTATATTATTAAACTTCAAAATTTTAAAAAATTCAAAAAAACCATGCAGGCTTTGTTTGGCAAAAACCCTTTAAATATTAAACTTAATATATTAAGCCTTGTTTGGCAAAATTAAATTAAATTAAACTCCTTTAATTTATTTTAATAAATAATTTAGTTTATAATTTATAATTACATCTTATTTATTTGAATTTTCATATCCAATATTAACTTGATTAAATTAATCACATACCATATTTTAATTAAATATATCATTTTGTAAATATCTGAAAGTTATAATTTTCATTATAACTTTATTTAATAATTAATATACCATTTTAAATTATTAACTATGATATAACATTCATATCATATTACAACTCTCTAGATTATAAATTAATATAACTTAGAATATTATCTAATAAAATTTAGATTCATAAATATTTACTAACAATCATCACATCAATAAAATATTTATTTCATCAATCTCAACAATACTCATCAAATAAATATTTATATTTAATAAATATTTAAAATTACAATTTGAAATTCGGATTATTACATGGACCAAGGGATGGAACTACACACCTCCCGATAAATGAGAGAGTTGGCGATCATCTAAAGCTGCGATTGAGTTCTTAAAACAACACCAATCCATAAGAGATGGAACTATGGGATCTCTCTTTAATAAAATCTGAGTGACCATCAAGTGGTGCAGGTCGATCTTAGAGAGGAAAGCCACAATCCTCTCACATCTACATACATAAACCGTCCCAAAGACACCAAAAGGGTGAGGGATACATCGGATCAATGATCCATTACGAAAGATCTTGAGACATCTCGATGTCCACCCATTAAGGATAAGTTCGAGTACATCATGATGCATAACCACAGAAGAAAAAGAACAAATAACAAGCAAGTAGCAAGGCCTGACTAAAGGGAAGTGAATAAAAATATATTTCACTTACCATATATAATGTTGTTTGATATATACAATATGTCTTTGTACATGACAAAATAGCTAAGCTAAGTAAATGCGGGGAATATCTGAGCCATCTACAAATGGTGTGTATGCGGGCTATCAAGTCCGACAAGCATCTCTCTCAGAAGAAGGAGGTAATGTTGTGGTCTCACCTTGAGGTCTCTACGCGTCTTCGCAGATCCTGACCAAGCATGCGTGACATGATGCTCATCAATATATGCACTCATCTAGGAAATCATGCCGTAGTAAGGGATCTCATTGTAGTACTATACGTAATGGCTTTCACGTCCGGGGAAGATATGGCTGACATCCGCTCAAAAATCAAAGCATCTACCGGATGATCTAGCCTCATTTAAGCTTTCGACAATAGTGGTATCTCTATGAGCTATGACATCATCTCTCTCGATGATGCAGCATCTCTCCCGAAAAAGCTGTGAACATCAAGATTCTAACATGATCTCTCTCAAATGTCATGGATGAGACTCTGCTCTAAATACTCTGCTGAATCACGGGGTCACAGTGGTGATCCACCTTTGGAGAATCCATGACAGTGCTGGTGTGAAACCAGTGGCTTGACTCCTCCTCTGTTGGGAGAATTAATGTCCTATCTGAGCTCTCCACCATTGAATCAATCCCGGCTGCCTTTGTGGATACTGGTAGTGATCTTGGTCTCTATCTCCATCCATATAGAATACTACATTGAGCGGCCGGGATGGCTAGCGAAAGCTTCGGCTAGCTAAATGCTGATCCCAATGAGGCATACACCACGGATCATCATCTCTGGCGATAAGTGGCGAGAAGTCAAGCAACTTGACTAATGCCCCTCAAAATGATGGAAGTCCTAAAAAGCTGTGTTGTGACATCCTGACCCGACCGATGTCGGTGGTAGGTCGTCATGCCCCTCAATACTATATTTTGGAAATTTTTTGCCATAGTCTTCTTTGTAAATAGCACTATCCACATACACATATGCATGACTAAGTGGCCCATTGATGACACACTACCCACAATTATAAAATAAATATATACATTACACACTATCAAAGTCATAATTTATAAGGTAGCCTAATTACCAAGATTATTTTGTTCGAACCACCTTTGCTCATTTGTCCTCAAATGGGTTAAGAAATAAGCGAAAAAAAGGTGCCAATTTGACTGTTTCAAAAGTCAAAATTTTTCACATCATTATGTTCAGCATGGTTAAATACTAACATTTACTATATTGAATATTTTTTATCAAGTCATATGAGCATGCATATTCACTACTATGTGTTTATAAGCATTTCGTGTGATAACTCATTTCAGCGGATAAAAGCTGGAAAGAAGACATGCATACATTACGAGGCGATTAATAGAACACTTATGCGGTGACAAAAATTTACATAAAAGGCGGCGAAGCCTCAGCAGATCTAAAGAAAGCTCTCGGATTTTCTACTCTGTGTGACATGTAGAAAATAACTTTTAAAAGCCACAGAAGTGTAAGGGCCCGGCTCACGGATAGCCACGGTGTACAATGGCTCCCTGAATGGGCCCCACCCCTCATTCGGTCAATATGAGATTCTGATGGAGGTCTCTGAAGTTAATAATGTCAAATTAGTAAAAAGATCTTTTACGATTCTTGGCGGAAGGCTTTGAAATCTGGTTTTCGGAGACCAAGCTATGAGGTCTACATGTCACTCATTGGAATTCACCCAGGACACAAGGTTCACTATCTTTATCGATGATCACAATGAATTTAAACTACATTTGGAAATGCCTCACGAAGGTCGAATGCCATCACATGCGAAGTCCGAAACCCAAAACCTTTCTTCCCAGTGGAAACTTCTGTCGGGTTGATGAACATGTCAGCGAAGGTCAAACAACCTTGATGGAAATCAGCGGCAAAGTAAATCCAATGAAAATCGAAAACCATTCGATGATCTTCACAAGCCCGACCAACAAGCGATCATCACATCTTGTTGGAGAATAATCCGACAAACCAACTTTACTTAATGCATATACATCAATTGCGGTACATTGCATCATGATTATCTATCACATTTCAAAAGCGTCTAGTATTCTTTATCTATCCATGCCATTGCATTGCATGAATATGATAAAGAGGCATCTATGAACACTCAATTTTTTTTCCTCTTGTTACTAACATTACGAGAGGCGAGAATCGTCTTTCAAAGATAACCTGAAGGGCGGCTCATTTCGATCCGAAGATAACCACGGGATACTCGATTCTTTACCATCTCGAGATATAACCACAGATAATCGGTCTCATCCACGAAGATAACACACGGGAGTTCCGTTTTATTCTCGGAGATAACCAGGAATCGATTCAAGTTCTGGAAATAACATTGGAGAAAGCTCTTTCATCTTGGAGAATAGCAAGAGATAATCGGTTTCATCCCGAAATAACACCCGGGAGTTTGGTTCTAACCTGAAAACAACAAGGGAGTGTAGGATGCGATTGCAGAATAACCGAGAAAAGCTCCTTTCAACCTTTGCGATCAGACTTCAGCCTCGGAGATAACCGCAAAGTCAGTTCAACCTCGGAGAACAACCACAGGAGGTGGGGCACGCTCTCGAAAAGCAACCTTTGAGACATTGCGGGCACTTATGTGACCCGATCTGAGATATAACCACGGCGACAAGCTGTTATATCGACCTAAATCGGAATAACCTTACTAGTGAGGGAAAAATCATTATTTTCACCTCGATCCCCCATTCTTGTGATCTCAACACATTTAAACTTACATTCTGCAAGTGTCCCCTGAAACCAAATGGCTCAATCATGAGTGAAACTACTGCTGAATGACAACCACTGGATAGAATTTGAAGACTTGAAGACGGGGCATGATCCCATCTGTCGACTTTACAACCTCTAATCCACATGTCATTATATAGCTCTCTGCCCAATGACATATATTGAAAAGGTCTTATACACCTTGATCGGATGCGGGTGAAGTTTTAAAAAGTTTAAAAGCCAGGACATCGCGTTATATACATCGCGTGCCGAGGCAGGTGGGGACCCGCAGAGACTGCGAGGGCACTGCAGGCATTCTGCCAGTACACACGTAGGCCCCTCTTTATAAATAGAGAGACTTGGGGTGGCCATTTGAAAAAAGAAAGCGAAGGAAGCCTTGTCCGCATTTACTTTAACACACCTTTATAAATTGAGTGCTTTCTCATTTAAAACCTTGTGAGCTCATATATTTACTATATTTTCTTGGGGTGAAGACAAGTGTTCATCCATTTAAAACTTGAAGTCTTCTTTTAGCGGTCCTTGTAAGCCTTCATACTTTTCTTAAAGCCTTTTCTCCACTCTGCATGTACACCCACGATTCTTCGCGTTGAAAGTCGTGTGGCGTGTGTATGCGGGGACTTGGTCCATGGTTTATTTCTTTTGTGTATATATACTTATATATAAACTATTGTCGAACTTCTTTTGATGAGCACCGGATTTACATACATTGCATTTACTACTTTTATATATGTATATATATATATATTATCATCAAACTTTGTTTGATTGAACATGAATATAATATATCAGTGCATTTCTTGGCTTATATATATATATATATATAGATCGATTTCAACGATAGTCGGGACAAATCGGTGATCCTTTATTTGATTTCGATCGATTTGTTTTTAAACAAATTTTTTTACAAAATCTAAGAAATTTTGAAGATTTTGACCAATTCTTCGATTTGAAAAATGTTCTCCTCCTTCTTTTTGTAAACAAAATTTTGGGGGTGAAAGGTTATTTCACTTGATAAAAATTTTGAGGTAGAAATATGTAGGGGATGGTGACTCATGCGAGAAGATGATCAGCCCGACGCCTTCCGACATCCATAGGAGGCAGGACTAGTTAGCGAAGAAGGCGCGGAGGCGTCATGTCTTCGAGTCCGCGAGACAAGTGATGGCCCAACCATCATCTCATTTGCTTTCTGTAAAGCAAAGTCTTTTACTGGTAAATGTAAAAGTAAAAAGTAAAGAATAACTTTTTAGCTTTTACTTAAGTTAAACATATTTTAACATTTACCCGATGTAAAAAGTAAATGTAAATGTGTTTGCTTAGTTGTATGGGGATGGTGACTCATCGAGAAGATGATCAGCATGACACCTTCCCGGCATCCGTAGGGAGGCGTCTTTAGTCGACGAAGAAGGCCTTGAGAAGCATCTTGAAATCCGCAGACAGTGATGGCCCGAAGCCATCATCTGACTTTTAACTTTCAAGTAAAACAAAAGTCTTTACTTTAGTAAATGTAAAAGTAAAAGTAAAAAGAATAACTTTTGCTTTGCTTAAGTTAAATATTTTAACATTTACGATGTAAAAGTAAATGTAAATGTTTCTTACATTTTCACTTTTACTAAAGTAAAATACTTTTACTTCCATTAATGTAATAGTGATTCTAGTAGATCGAATATTAATTTACTTTCGGTTTTCTATTTAAAAGAAATTTCAGTGTTAGAGTTTCTTGAGGCTTAATCGATGTAAAAGCCTCGGGGTTCTCTCTCTCTAAGCTCTTAGGGTCCTCCCTTACTCTTAGTTGGTGGGCCCAGGCAGAAACTTTGAAACCCGATCTTCTTAGTTAGAATGAAGGCGAAGTCCTTAATACTTTGTTCTTCCCTCTCAAACATTTAGATCTAGGATATCTTTGTAATCCCTTCCTAAATGTTTTATAATTAAAAAGAAAGAAGATTTACTTACCGATTCACGCGTCATCTTCTTAATCTTTTTCTTTTACATTTTAAGTTTTTCTTTTAAAAACTTAATCACCAATTTGATTATATGTTATCGAGCCACATGGTTGGTCCTTGATGCTGTCGGTGGTTCGATTAAAAAGCAGTTTGATTTGTTTATTAGTTAGAAGATGAAGCGAAGTCCTTAATGCCGTTCTTCCTCTCTCGAGCTGTTTGATCTAGGATATCTTGTAATCCTTTACTAAATGTTTATAAATAAAAGAGATTATTTTCTGGAATTCACTAGGTCGTCTTCTTAATCTTTTCTTTTACATTTAGTTTTTTTTAAAAAACTTAATATACCCATTATTATATGCTCAATGATGTAGTCACTACTTTTACTTTCTGGCGATTGTTATAGGGATAGTGACTCATCTAAGAAAGATGATCAACAACACCTTAGGCATCTGAGAACGGACCCGAAATCCCGAACGCGCAAGAGGAAATATCTTGATCAATAAAGCGGTGATGGCTAAAAAGCCATCATCTCGACTTTAACTTTCCGGTAAAAGCAAAAAGTCTTTTACTAGTAAATGTAAAGTAAAAGAATAACTTTTGCTTTTACTTAAGATTAAATGTTTTTAACTTTCACGAATGTAAGAAATAAATGTAAAATGTTTCTTACATTTCTACTGCATAAGTAAATTACTTTTACTTGAGTTAATGTAATAGTGATTCTGCGTAGATAAAATAGTAATTCTTTTACTATTT